>BGPR01034501.1:0-16445 GCA_013235015.1 Araneus ventricosus
TTTATTTTGCTCCTTACAGCTTTCATTTAAATTTCCCTTTTAATTCATCTTATTTCTTTTTTTAATCCCATATTCGAATTTTAAACTATAATTCCAATTAAAACCATTTATTAATTAGACGGAGGTATCGATGCTTTACGCCCTTTCATGTATTCGTAATGAAATTCCATATTCTGATTCCGCTAGCTAATAGTATTTTTGAATATTTTTTTTGCTAATTAATTTACTGTTAATTGTATTTTGATTAACTCTATTTTTAACTACCTAAATTACTTTTGCTTTAAACCAGAGTGCCTTTTAAAACTATGTAGTTATATATATATATCAAGAAAAATGCATAATTTCAAATAAAGGCATCAAGAAAGCACAAATTCAGTGATAAAATTCTAAAGATCTAAAATCAAGACCAATAATAAACCAGAAAATTTACAAAATGAAACTAAAATTAATATTGCATAAAAAATTGAACATTCATCTATGCCTTCTGATCAAGAAAAAGCTAATATATCATTGTAGGTAGTCTGGATATTAATCTGCTATTGCTGTATCATTTATTATTTGCTGTGTTACTTATTTATGCTACTTTTTATAAAATTGTTAAATGCAATAACTTACCATGAGCTAGAGACTGATACTTATTGATAACATTCTGGAAAGTTCTTGAAAAAGTAGGTAAACCAACAAAAAAATTGTATATTTCTTGATGCTGACATTTAAATAGTTGTTGGCACATACCTATGTTTGGAAATCTTTCAGGTACTGTTCGTTTCAAAATCCTGAGACTGGCACTTTTGGATGGTTTTATTACTGAAAGGGGTGACAGGCAATGAGTAAGATGAGCGTTCTTCAGAGTTCTTTGTTAGTTCATAACCTCCATCCAATTATTTTTTTTTGTTAGTCTCTACAGCTAATCAATAGATGAAAATGAAATATTTCTATATACTGCTAAGTAAATTACAAGCATCTCCCCTTCCTTTCTTCATTTCACCCCTATTTTGGTGAAATCAACTCTGCCTGGCGAATGCATAAAAGTACGGAGAGTTTCCATATCTGAGAATGATCCGGACAATTGAACCAGTGGTGGCCTTTTTCTATTAACTGCATGTCTGCCATCACAGCAATTCTATACAACTCCATCCTTCTTTCCCTGTGTCTTTGAATAGAACAGTGATGGGTTGAATTGTCCTAATTACTTAATGCCAGACAGTGACCTGTAGTGCGTGCCCATGATGTTTCTTCTTGTGTATTCTTGTTTAAAACTGATTTGTTCTCGATTGTTTGACTTTCCCAGTAACCTTATGAGAAACTTTTGAAATTGGGAGGTATATTTTAGTAATGCTTTTTATTACTTTCTCATATACGAAGTATACAAAGAGAAAGTATTGTAATCGTCAAAAAATCCGAACTCGAGATTTTGACGAATCTCCATGTTTTAGACCTCCCCGAGTCCGAAAAACACAATTTTGGAATTATGTCTGTCTGTGAGCACGATAACTCGGAAAACTATTAGAGATGCAGGGATGAAATTTGTTATGTGATCTTTACACATAATTTGTAGGTTTCTATCAAATTTTGGACAAAATCCGTGTACGAGAAGTCTGTCTGCTTTCATGTGAACACTATAACTCAAAAACTTGAATAGCTAGATGGATAAAGTTTCGTACACAGTTTTATCATCATGAATGTAGGTCCGTATCCGTCGAAGGTTTGATTGTCTGTCGGTCTGTATCATCACATATTTTTAATCGCAATAACTTCGTAACATAAGTACTTAGTTAAATGAAATTTGGTATGTGGCCTTCTTACCTTAATTGTAGATTTGTGTCCAATTTTTGTGTCAGTGGGTTAAAAAAAAGGCATTAAAATTGCATAATTAATTTTTCTAATCCGATTTTTCATGCGCATGCGGACTGATAGCAATCTCTGTGCACGCAGAAGCCATTGAGTGAATTACGTCACTTTGTCCTTGAGCCGGAAAGAGTGGAACCTAGCAGTATGTGATAGATGCATTTCAATCGGTACGCATCTCTTTGAATTTGATTCTTTACCTAAATATTTTACAATCACTATAATCTACAATTTTAAAACCTTCTGATAGTCATTGGATTCTGGGTTACAGTAGGTTTTTTATCTACTCGGGGGAGGGGAAGTATACGAGAAAGTTTAGGGGAGATCACTCCCACTGGTTAATCATATGCCTTGCAATATATTTTTTATGATGATTCTGAAGGAATTATATTTACATAATCATAAGAAAATTTTTTGAGTATATCTACATTAAAAATATGATTTATTGGATATGTTTAAATTTACTGCATAATTTTTTTGGTTATATTAAATGATTTTCTTGTCTGTCGCTGGAAAATAAACTGTTGTTTTTAAATTTCAAATAGTAGTAACTGAATGTAATGAAGTATTGTGCACATAAAATTATCTTCCATAAACCTATTTTAAAGCTGCTTGAGTCAAAAGTTTTCTTTTTCCTCCTAGGAATGCTTTAATGCACCGTATGGTGTAAATTATTTTAATCAGTACGCTGAATCCATTCCTGGATGCACTAGCGATATGCTTTCTAAAAATGCCAAAGAAAATAATGTCCATTTTATTGGAGGTTTGTAATAAAATTTATTCATTTATTTAGATATAAATTGAGATAAAGTAAATACTACAGAATTTCTAATGTTTGAATTGTGTATCTTAATTTTAGGTACGTTTCCTGAAAGGGATGATGGTAAATTATTTAATACATGTTTAGCTTATGGACCAGATGGCAAACTGTTAGCAAAGCACCGTAAGGTGAGTATATCAGCAAACATATATACTGTCTGTTTTTGGATATGGAAACCCTCCGTGCTTTTGTGCTTGCACCAGTCAACTTTGATTTCACCAAAATAGGGGTGAAATGAAAAATTGAGGAGAATGTTAATTTTTTATGAAGCAATATATAGAAATATTACTCAAGTTTTGAGTTAAAACAAAATAGTTTGATTCCAAAAAAAATTAATATCAAATTTGGTAAAGAACAGCTAAAAGAAAATTTTCCTGACAAGAACTCTGTGAGAGTGCTCTTCTTACTCCCTGCTTATCAACCAGGGTGTAAAAAAAATCATGATTTTTTTTAAAAAATAAAGAATAATCAAATTTATAAAAATTTAAATCTGATTTTTTGTATTTTATTTAAATCGGCCTTTTCGACTACAATCAGATTTGACAAAAAACAAATTAAATAAGATTTTTTTAAATAAGTTTAACTACTCTATATATAGAGGTAAATACCTTGTTGTTGATAGTATAAATCTATAAATAAAATATTTCCTTGTTTGGCATGCAAATAACGAAATAAAGTAACTATTCTAAAGTATTTTGTCCCAAGTGGAATAAACTTGGGAGCATAGCAGAATTGAATTGACAGATCATATAATGACTTACTTTACAAATTTTAAAACAAAGATTTTAGAAATAAGAATTGAAGCTTTACAGAAATGTTAATCACATGCAATAAAAATATTATTTATTTATTTAAAGATTTGAACAGAAATGCCAGTTTGGCAGTTTTTTCCACCCCTAATTGATTTCTTAATTTACTGTGTACGAAACCAAAGCTTGAAAGCATTCTTTCAACCCATGCAGGCCTTTGCATTCTTGTACTGAAAAGCTCCCTTTACTTTATTTCTTTATTACTTATAACATTTTTATTAATAAATCTGTGACAATCAGATGTGAGATATTGTTGGCAAGCTGAAAGCCCGTCTTAGACGGGCACAAATCTTCTAGTAGATAAAAATGGTCAAGTGAGGATACACCCTGGGGACAAAAATAAAGAAGAAACGTTGTACTGACTAAGAAAAAGGCAGCACTAATTAGATTTAGATTTTCAAGAGGATTTCTAGAGTTTTTTTTTAAAAATTATTTAAATCAAAGATTTTTTTTTAAAAAAAATTGATTTAAATCATTTACACCCTGTTATCAACCCTCTGAGGAATAAAATCATCCAGAAGTGATAGCCACACATAGGTTTCTGAAATGAACAGTATTAATTCCTTTTTACCTACTAATTTTATGTTTTACAAAGCATTTTTCTGAAGTATTTCAGTGGCTGCTCATCCATTGAACTGCAGATGCAGCATGCCCAGCAATTATTTTACAAATTTATTTATTCTGTTTTTGTTACATTTCTTGGCATTTCCTCACTGAAAAGAGTGAAGATAGAAATTATTTTTAATCATGTCGTATAACTAGGTTGCCATAATTGCCGAGCATTGTTACGGGATGTTTAAGTACTAAATGACTAAAAGGTAAAAAAAGTGGGTAGGTAATGATTTTTTTTACTCTGATAAAAAAATTTCAATAAAGTTTAAGCAGTCTCGTAAAATTGAAACATAGAATAATATAAAAGATGCAAGGCTAATCCTTTTTTTTAGCTCAGTCAAATAATTTAAAGTTTATTTTATTTTTTTAATAATGTCATTTTCTTCTTCCACATAATTATATAATTGTGTGCAAGTCATTTTATAATTATAATGACAAATCAAAAGTGCTTCAAATATCTCCACTGACAGCCTGTTTCTTTCGTCCTACCATTAATTTGACATTGGAGAAAATATTCTTTCCACAGTTAGTTGCCTTGTGGGCTGGAATAGCAAATACGTATTCAAATAGCTTTATTAGACATGACTTCTGATCAATATTCTTTGTATCTGTAAAAAACTTCAGTCATTTCTCTTCCATACTCAGTTTCATAGTTGCTTAGCAATCTTGGTAGGTATTATTTTTCTCTAAATAATCTTTTAGATATACAAACTGGTTGAATAGAATGTCAGTGTTACCAATATTGAGAAAACGGGACAAATAGTAATTCGGTGACTAAGTAGTGAAATACGGTGATAGTCCCACATATACGGGATGTATGGCAACACTACCTATACCTCAGTTTGGGTGTGAAAACTTACTGTCATTCTATGAAATCTTAACTCTTTTCTTGTGTTGAAAAAGCTTCACATGGAGCTAAGCACCTTGAAGAGTTGTTCCTTACTTCAGCTCAGAAATTCAGTTAGAGTGCATCTCAAATTAATGTATTATTATGGCAAATTTGTGTTATTAAAGTTGTAGAGCTAAACAGCCTTTTCTAATCATGGAAAATTTCAGAAGTTTGTACTATTCTAATATTCTCCTTTCTATTTTTTTCTTTTCTTTTTTCCCCTCAGGGGTACATCTTCTCCAGGTGTGACGGGCTTCACAACCCCGAGGTACCCTAGTGTCTGCTCTCCTTTCTAGTTTTTCCTCCCCTTATGTTTTTGCTTTTTCCTTCCTTCCCTCGAGAGTAGGCGAGGGAGCTCTCCATGAGAAGCTGTCGCCGCTCTGTTTGCTTCCTGCTTCTCATGGACGGCAAAATACTCCCACGTGTTGGCCGTGCATGGCGACCCATTAGACGGGTGGTGCACTGTGGTCCCCAGTGTATCAATCGGCTGGTACCTAGCCACCTTTGTGGTTAGACTGCTAGGGATCAAGCGAAGGGGTCACTCCTTGGGCTTGGCGTTAAGGGTGGTCACTGTCCCCGGGGGTGACTCCCAGCGTATAGGTATCGGCCAGCACAGGGGTCGGCAACCTATTGAAACGGAAGAGCCAAAAGTTACAATTTACAAAATTTCCCAGTTTTTAAAGAGCCACTAAAAATTTTCGTTTCAATATTATAGTATTTGTTTATATATATTTGATTTTTGATTTAAAATAAACGGCTTTAAACACGGAATAATATTTATTCATATAAAAACACGAATATAGATAGTTACATCAATGGGAGCATTGACTTTTCATGCCTTTTGAAAGTTTATTTAAATCTGGCTTATAACTTGTTGTTTTAAGTTCCAAGCACGACTCTAGATTTTTATTTGTTAGTTGACTTCTAACTTTACTTTTTATTATGTTCATGCAAGAGAACGCTTGCTCGCACGAATATGTCGACCCGAAGATCGTCAGCACTACATATGCCAACTTCTTCACCTCAATGTAGCATTTTGGAAGACTATTCCATGCGCCGAATGTGAGGGTCTCAACTCGCGGAATTTCTTTTAGAGCTGCCCACTTTTGCTGTGCGATGTGCATGCATTTCTGGACCTCCAACTCTTCCAACTTGCTCTTGAGTTCTGTGAACTTGCCACTCCACAAGTCTTTGGTTTTTAAACCCAGCAATTGCATTTGAAGCGATCCAGCATCAATTCCAAATGGCTCAATGTTGATCTCATTTGTATTTGTTTTGAGAGGATTTACTATGAACGTGAAAGTACTTTTGTTTGTTTTGAATTGCTCGCATCTCTCAGCGAATCCATCCTTCATGTTTTTTAAAGCTATGCTGAAGTAATTCGTGTCAATAGTTGCATTGGTCTCATTGCGATATTGCTTCAGATTTTTAAAATAAAGTAATTTACCGCTCTTCATATCTTCAACAAAAGAAGTAATTTTTTTCGAAACAAACTACTCCTTCAAGCAAGGCGTAGGCTGGGTTGCCCTTTCCTTGCAGTTTTAGATTTAGTTCATTTAGTTTCATTGTGGTATCTATACCATGAAGTTGAATTTTTGAAGCCATTTGTCTTCTTCCAATTCGGGATGGTCAATGCTTTTTTCATTGAGGAATGTTTTTATTTCACTCAAGCACAAAGCAAAACGTTGCAATACGTTACCTCTGGAAAGCCGTCGCACTTTATTGTGCAGAAATAAGTCAGAAAACTGGCTATCTATTTCTTCAAGGAAATCTTTAAACTGGCGATGGTAGAGTGCTTTTGCCAAGATGCTGTTAATAACCTTAATTACCAAGTTCATGACCTCAACTATTTCTGCCCGAAATGTTTGGGTACAAAGCTCTTCTTGATGAATTATGCAGTAAAATGTTAGAATTTCGTGGTTTATTTTTTTCTGAAGAATTGATGTTGCCTCTCTATGTATTCCTGTCATACTTCTGGCTCCATCAGTTGCTATAGAAACGATTTTATTTATATTGATTCCATTGTCTTCCAGGCATATTTGTACAGCATTTGCTATATCTTCTCCACGAGTTTGCCCTGAGAGCGGTAGCAATCCTAGCAGTTCTTCTTTTGGACCTTGGGAAGGCATATACCCGAGAAAAGGGTAACTTGTGCTGTGTCTTTTATGTCGTTTATGTTTAAGACTCATCTATAGCAAGTGATAAGGCAGAAGCCAGTTGAATGTCTTCCACTTGCATATGTGTTACATTTGAAGACATTTTAACTGTTCTATCTTGTACTGTTTTAGCAGATAATGGCAAATCTTTGATTTTTTTCATGATTCTGCTTTGTTTTTAAAATCACGAAACAGTTCTTCAGATGCACGTATAAAACAATCTTTGACGTACTCACCATCTGTGAATGGTTTTCCTCTTTTTGCAATTTCTAACGATACTGCAAAGCTTGCCAGATTTACATTATTGGAAGATTGCGCCCAGTTACTTAGCATGGAACTTGACTGTTTTTTTTTTTTTTGGAGCCCTTCAACAGCTTTTTTCGTGCGTCACCGTTTGGATATTTACCAGCAAACTGGGTTTGTTTTGTAGTGAAGTGTCTCTCCAAATTTGACTTCTTATTGTGTGCGTATTTTTCGTGGCCAATGAGACAAGTCAGAAGGCCATCTGTGTTGCATATGAATGCAAACGACTCCGTCCAATCCTGATTGAATTCTCGGTTTTCTTCTATAGTTCTTCTCTTTTTTTACCAGATTCCATGTTGGCGGCGGAGCTGAAAAAATGATTTTAAAAAAATTTTACTTAGCTATCTTAAACGGCAAACAATTTATTTACCATTATTACTTCGCTAACACGATCCTCAGATATGTAATCCAATTCTGTTACTGATTTTATTATATTATACGCATACATATATACTTTCGAGAAGATAATTCGCTTCTAAATCGTATTCTTCTTGAAACAACAAGCGAATAGACACGCAAAAACCGCGAGCGATTAAATTAACACACATGCAACGTAACGTCGACGGCGCTATCCGAGGATGATTGACTGAAAATACGTCTAGAGTCTAGACGGTGGCTGTTTGGGTGAGACGGAGATGGAATGCAATTGGCTGAAAGATAAACATGGTCACTGAGTCTCATCTCTAAGAACAAAACAATAGTTCAAATTTATCTCATTACGGAAATGTTAAGTGTAGTGATTTGTAATTAACGATTATTAAAATAGAAGCTATTGAGAAATTAGGTACTTAAAAATATATTCTTATTTTTTAAGGGTTTTGCTAATAAATTAATTTTTTCGTATGGAACTGGAGAGCCGCAACTTTACATCAAAAGAGCCGCATGCGGCTCGCGAGCTACAGGTTGCCGACCCCTGGGCTAGCATCATAGTAAGCACCGAGGCTGGGAATGCCCAGAGCCGGTGGCTGCGATCCCTTGTTGGGCTCCGTGGTGGGCGATGCCGTCGAGCCCGAATCTTTACCAATATCTTATGGGTTCTTTGTCTTTCGTCGTTGAAGCCAATTCATCTACTCGTTACATGTTGATCAACACTCCAAACACTTTTCATACGGTATCCCCTTTTCTGGTACAAAAACTCCTTAAATCATGTATTGGTGAAATACAAAATGTCAAGAAATTGCGATCTGGTGATCTTTTAGTACAAGTTGACTCTAAACAAGCTTCAGTAATTAGCAAATTAACGCATCTGGGTACTTTTCCAGTCAAAACGTCATTTCATAAAACATTGAATGTCTCTCGTGGTGTACTTTCCAACCCTGATTTTATACATGTTACAGAAGCAGAATTCGTGGAAGAACTACGTGATCAAAATGTTTGTGCCGCTCGTCGTATAAACATTCGACGTGACGGTCGACTTATCCCTGCTCAACACGTTGTTTTAACTTTTCAGACACCGGTACTGCCAAAATCCATAAAAGCAGGGTACATAAATTGTAAACTTCGTCCCTATATTCCCAATCCTCTTCATTGTTTTAAATGCCAGAGGTATGGGCACTCCCAACAGTCGTGTCGGGGTACTGACCCTGTTTGTGGTAAATGTGTTGAATCTGGGCACGAAATAAATGTTTGTACTTCTGACACTTTCAAATGTAGAAATTGTTCTGGTCCCCATGCTGCATCTTCCAAATCTTGTCCTACATGGATATTTGAAAAAGAAGTTATTGCAGTTAAAATTAAAAGGAATATTACTTTTCCTGAAGCAAGACAAATTGTAAAGGATAGAACTCCGAAAGTTGGTGTTTCCTACTCTTCTACAGTTCAAATGCAACCAAAAAATAGTTTGCAACTACCAGTATCTATTCCCCTTTCAACATTGCCATCTAAGTTCTTTGCTGCTCCGACAGCTACTAGCAGTATGAAGAATAATTCGCCAAAAAAATAAAAGCAACCAACTCCTAGTAATTCTAAAACTGACATTGTAAAACATAAAAAAAATTAAAACCTCTTGAGAATAGCTCCAAGAAAACTCTGGATGCCAAACATTTTTTGAAATCAAATACTTCTGAATCTGATATGGAACTGGATTCAACTTCTGCTTCTAAGAACGTTACGAAAAGTAGAGAAAAGCCTAAAAAACCTCCAGATAAAAATTGTTCTTGATGGCCTGCGTGGTTTCGTGGAACTGCCGTGGTTTCCACAGCAAGGTTTGTCACATTAAAGACTTGATTTATGAAGTGCATCCAGTGTGCATTGCACTTCAAGAGACCTACTTGAAACCTGCTGATATTGCAAAAATCAAACGCTATAGCCTTGTCAGAAAAGATAATGAAAATGAATCTGATCGAGCTTCTGGAGGGGTTGCTCTCCTAGTTTCCCATGATACTCCTTCACCTGTCGTCACTTTACATACAAATTTGCAAGCTGTAGCGGTTAGAGTTATGCTTTCCAATTTAGTAACTGTTTGCACCCTATACTTGCCACCGAGTACTAGTGTCAATGACAGAGATCTCGACAGATTAGTCGATGAATTGCCTACTCCTTTTATCATTATTGGGGATTTTAATGGTCATAGCCCAGTGTGGGGCAGTAAGAATACAAATACTCGTGGACGACAAATTGAGGAGTTTGTTAATACTCACTCCCTTTGCCTACTTAACAATGGAGAAGACACCTACTTCCATCAACGAAGTAGAACTTTCCACTCTTTGGACCTTGCACTATGCACGCCGTCTCTTGCTCCTTATTTTAACTTTAGAGTTGGAGTTGACTTGCGTGACAGTGACCATTTCCCAATTTTTTTGGACCGTGTGAATGTCGGTTCTAATGATGCTCAACGTCCAATACACTACTTGTTTCATAGAGCTGATTGGACAAATTTCACTTTAAGAGCATTGATTACTCGTAACATGGTGGAGGGTGAAAATATTAATGAAGTAGTTAACTTGGTTACTAAAACCATCATTTCAGCTGCAGATGCCAGTATTCCCAAATCGGGACTGAGCTTCCCTAGGAATAGGAAACCATGGTGGAATAAGTATTGCACTGATACCAATCGTGACCAAAGAAGAGCCTGGAATGTTTTCCGGCAACATCCAACCTTGGCTAATCAAATAGTCTTTCAAAGAGCTAAAAGCATCGCACGATGGGCTAGGCGGAAAAGTGAACGTGGACACTGGATTAAATTTGTGTCCAGTATTAATTCCTCTGTTACAGCAAGAGATATGTGGGAAAATGTTAGAAGGGCGTGCGGTATTTATCCCGAAAAACGCATCTCCTGTCTGCGAAAGAACGGTCAGGAGGTTCGTAATATTTCAGAAATGGTGGATGTTCTTGCTGAAGCTTTTGCCTCTATTTGCTCAGCAAGTAACTATACCGAACCTTTCCTCACGCATGAAAATCGTATGGAACGCATTAAGTTGCGCTTCCAGACGACAAAACATCTATCTTACAACACTGACCTGACTATCTTTGAACTGCATACAGCATTATCTGTTATTAAACACACTTCACCTGGTCCTGATGAGGTAACCTACTCTATGCTTCAACATCTTTCAGAACACTCGCTTCTAAATATTCTTTACATGTTTAACCGCATTTGGAAAGAACATGTTTTTCCAGATTGTTGGAAACATGCTTTTATAATTCCGATACCGAAGCCGGGTAAAGACCGGCAGGATCCGCTAAATTATCGACCAATAGCCCTAACTAGTTGCATGTGTAAACTTTTTGAATGAATAGTAAATGTACGATTGGTACACATCCTAGAAAAGAGTGAATACATATCTCCCTTCCAAAGTGGGTTTCGGAAGTCACGATCCACAATTGATAATTTAATATCATTGGAAACAGATATTCGCGTTGCTTTTTTAAAACGAAATCATCCAGTGTCTATTTTCTTCGATATTTACAAAGCATATGATCGTACTTGGAGGTATGGCATCATGAAAAATCTATATGATCTTGGTTTTAGAGGAAATTTACCTATATTTGTTCAAAACTTCTTAAAGCAAAGATTTTTTAGAGTCCAACTGGGGAATACTTTTTCCAACATTTTTTGCCAGGAAGAAGGAGTTCCTCAGGGCTGTGTTTTAAGCGTAACCCTTTTTGTTTTAGCTATCAATCCTATTTTGTCAGTAATCCCACAAACTGTGCAAAAGAATCTTTACGTTGATGATTTGCTCATTTCATGTTATGTTCGCAACATGCAACTCATAGAAAGACAGCTTCAGACAGCCATCAACAATATTGTTGAGTGGTCAAATGAAAACGGGTTTACTATTTCTGCACAAAAAACAATAGGCATACACTTTTGAAAACGGCCACTTCATCCAGATCCAGAATTGTCTTTGAGTGGTGTCCCCATTCGTTTTCAAGATAACTATAAATTTTTGGGTATAGTATTTGATAAACGTTTGACTTTCCTTCCGCACATTGCCAGCTTACGGAAGAGATGCCTTCGATCATTAAATATTTTAAGAACTCTATCCAATACTTCCTGGGGAGCAGACCGTTCATGTTTGCTTCGTGTTTATCGAAGCATCATCCGGTCTATGATAGACTATGGAAGTGTCATATATGGCTCTGCTCGACCTTCTTACTTGAAACGCCTTGATTATGTTCATCATCAAGCTCTAAGGCTGTGTTTAGGAGCCTTCCGAACATCTCCTATACCTAGTTTATATGTGGAGGCTTTTGAACCATCATTATCATCTAGAAGGGATAAATTGTCTCTTTCTTATTACTTTCGGATTCTGTCAAACGACAAGCTTCCTTTACGTGGGACATTATTAAATAGCAATAATAATCGCCTCTTCAATGCCTGTCCCTCATGCATCCCTCATTTTGGACTGTGTATGCGTAATATACTTCCAGACACTTTTCATGGTGTAAAGGTTCACACAAATGACTTTTGTGGCCATCCTCCATGGATGGAGAACAGCATTTCTTCCCTTTTGGAAATTTTACCAAGTCAGACTCCAACAACTCAGTTTTAATTTCACTTTTTAATCAGCATCGACAATTTTATCAGTCTTATCAACCAGTTTTTACAGATGGTTCCAAATCCTTGAACCATGTTGGCTGCGCATTTTTTACTAATGGTCACATCATCAGTTATAAACTATAATCTTTTACTTCTGTATTTTCTTTTGAAATTACGGCTGTTTATTTTGCACTCAAGTACATTGAGGAGCACGAAATTAGAAAATCCATTTTATACACTGATTCTATGAGTCTTCTGGAATCTTTACGTAGCTCCTCAACTCATAATCCACTCATTAAAGAAGTTAAAGACTTCTATAGGCATTTACTTTCAAAAGGGGCTCGGATTCTATTTTCATGGGTTCCCTCCCATGTTGGCATTTCCGGAAATGAATTGGCAGACAAATCTGCAAAATCGTCTACAGAATTCTTGACACGACCAATTGTTTATGCTGATGTGCGATCAGCCGTCAATCAGTGGTGCCATTGTCAATGGCAAGAAAAATGGAATATGGAAATAAATAACAAGCTCCATGTCATTAAACCGGTTCTCTCGCATTGGGTTACGAAACTTGACAGACGCTGTGACATCGTGTTAACTAGACTTCGTATTGGGCATACACGACTGACACATAAATATTTGCTCTTTGCGGAGTCTCCTCCAACATGTAGCCATTGTGGTGACATACTAACTGTCAAACACATCTTAACAGACTGTGTGGCTGTTAATAGACGTCGGTTGAGGTACTTTTGCTCAAACAGTTTGGACTTGCCATTTTTATTGGGACAAATTCCACATTTTAACCTCTTCTTGGGTTGGAGACTTGAAGGACATTGGTGTTTTCCATGATATTTAGTTTTCTTATGTTTGATCTCATCCCTTTAAATGTCTTGTTTTTGTATCTTTGCACTGTCGGTTCATTCATCTCACTTTTTTACTTGGATTTTAACTAACGATTCTTTTAAGCACTTATTTTCTGTACAGATTCTTGGTTTTCAGCGCAGTTTATCCCATTCAAGGATCTTGTGCCAGGGAAAGTCACATCAAATCAAATCTTTTCTTTTTTTCTCTCTCCTCTTTTCTAAACCCTTATTTTTTTGCTTTGTTTTGTTAATTTCACTTTAACAATTTTGCACTTCCTGTTTAATACATATTATTTAAATGTTTTCTGTATTTGTGGTATAAATTGACTATTCAGCTAAAGATTATTGTTCTCTACCAAAAAAATTTTAATATTTTGGAGTGTATTTTTAAACCAATACTTCAATGTTCACTGGGACTCATTAAACAGACATTAATCTGCTCCATTCGCAGTGAAGCTCCAGAAGCCAGCATTTAGCCACAGCTCAATTTAATTCTGTAAATATGCAGAAAATTGTAAAAGGTGAGCTTGATTATAAAAATTTTGGTTGAATAACAATTTAAAAGGCACTGTTCATTTCTGAATTGATGAGATGCCATTGATTTGCATTTGTGTATCAAAGGTTATATTTTTTGTTTTAAATATTATGCACTGCATAATAGGTTCATCTTTTTGATATTGACATTCCTGGGAAAATTACATTCAAGGAATCTGATGCTTTGGCACCAGGAAATTCACTTACTACATTTACTATGGGTAAGAGATGCATATGTATTTTGTGGCATGTTTTCTGATTTGAAACTGTTTTCTTTCTGAATCTCTCTCTTTTTTTAGAATATAGTATCAAATTATTATTTGTTAGCTTTTCTTTTCTATCCATTTCAACTGTATTAACCTTTAAATATCCAAACTGGATTTTTCTGTTTCTCGGCTCAGATCATAAACAAATAATTCATATCATTTTTAAAATTTGTTTCAAATTCATTAGGTTAAATATTCTTAAGATTTTGAACATTTGATTGTACATCAAAACGTATGATTTATCTTCTTTAAAAGTTCCTTTTAAAACCATGAATTAATTTGATAAAAATAAGTGGCCACTTGGAAGGATAAATATATTTTATAAATTTTCTTCTATATAATTGTCAAGAACATATCAATAATATGGTAATTGGTGCATGTCTACTTTGATGTTTTCCTGCCAATCAAATTAGCTATTATGAAATATTATTTTTATGTGTAAGTTTTATCATATTCATATTTATTTCCTAAAATTTGATATAGTTTAATATGTTTTCGAACATAGCTTGAAATGCAGTAGTTTATTCTGTACAGGGTTGTTGATTTTTTTTATTTTTTTCAAAAAAAATCGATTTATTTGATTTAAATCGGATTTTTTTTATTTAAATCAAGTTTTTTTTTATTTTAATGATTTTTTTAAAAACTATATATATATTTAATATTTGTATATTAGACAATGAGTTTTATCATATTCATATTTATTTCCTAAAATTTGATATGGTTTAATACGTTTTAGAACATAGCTTGAAATGCAGCAGTTTATTCTGTTATATAACTAATTCGTCATTAGAGAGAGTGATTTGCAACTTTTTCTGAAACTGTCTTGCAATAACAATGCATGATGTTGTTCTTTATTGTCTATTTTTGTTGCTACATAGTTCTTTTGTATCTGTTAGGAAACCAAAGATTGATTACATTGATTACAAACCATTACATTGATTATAATAAAAATTAACTAAGTTCATGCATTCATTATTTTTGTAATCTGATTCATTGGCCTCCTTGTTAAAGCTTTTAGTGATAGATAAGTATTGGTGTTGTTGATTGTGTAATTATGTGATGGAAAATTATTTCACAGTTATCACCTATTTTATTCACTTGGTTTACTATTTTAATTCCATGACACATTTGAGCATATAACCATTAAAATCTTTATTTTTGTAACAAATATATAAAGAATGAAAATAAAGCCATATATATATTTGCTTGACTATTTGCTCCTTTGGAAATGTATATATAAAATTAGTTATGTATTGTATATTTTTACAACAAAATGTAATTTGTTTCAGGTAAATGGAAAATAGGGTTGGGGATTTGCTACGATATCAGATTTCCTCTCATGGCAAATATATATGCAGAAAAAGGTAATGAAAATGGATAAATAAAGTACACAAAATAGGGTTTATTGATAAAAATTTCTGTTTTTTCTTACATGTTCTTCATTTCACAGGTTGTAATCTTCTAGTATATCCTGGAGCTTTTAATATGAGAAATATTTAGTAAAATATCGGGGTACAAAAGAAATAAATGTAAAATAAAGCTTTTTTTTTGAAGTAAACAGCAATAAAACCTGCTATGTTCTGATCCAAACCGATCTTCTACAGTGATCTCTTGAAGTTTTTACTGGCCAGGTTTCATTGCTTTCCTATTAGTCCACCATCATTATAGCACCATTCTGAACAGAACTTTTCTGTAAGGTCACAAGAGCTCATAGCACTCTACTCATCAAAGACATAAATAAATTTAAATGGTAGGCCGCTTTTATTGCACCAGAATTGTGCGTTCTGCATCGAAGACAAAATCCATTCATTAAGATTTGGGAAAATATAAAAACTTTAATAAAGAGATTGCAAACAAGCTATATATATTTTCTTTATTATTATCATATGGTTTAGTAGAAAAACTGTAATACTTATATTTGTCACCGTTGAGATTAATGAAAATTGGAAAAACCCATTGATATTAACTACCGCAATCTGAAAGATTATTTCTTTCCATTACAAATTTATACTAAAAGGTACTTTCAAACGGTCTGAAGATGATCTATACTTTTAAAAAAACTTCAACTAAAAAAAATAAAGCCATCTATTAATTGATTTTGAAAAGTTGCAAAACACTCTGATACTAAATTCACGAATATAAAGATTTAAATTAAAGTAAATATAGAAGCCCTTTTTTCATTCTACTTGTAATTTCATTTGAAGAATTTTCTCGCTGTTCTAATACAATCATGGACTGATCTAGGTACAAAATTCCTGGAAGCATTGATAAGAAGCAGTCATCCTGGCTAAAGAAAATACATAAACTGACAAGTCTGTAGCTCCTGAGCCTCCTTTTGTAATAATCAGTGTAGAACGTAGCCTG
>BGPR01034502.1:0-16445 GCA_013235015.1 Araneus ventricosus
AAGACAAACTAGAATGCAGATATCTGAATTATACATTTAATAGTAAAAAGTAAACATCGAACGTCACATCAGCTGAACTACAAAAACTTATACTGACGAGAGGTGAAGCGATTCACATGCTCACATGCAGACGTCAGAAAAGAGGAAGGTCGCCAAGCACAATCAGAATTGGCAAGATATCGCCTAAATTTAACACTCCTTCCCAATTTTTTGCCAATTTTAACACATCAAAAATAATAAACAAATTGACAAAAATATGCACAACAATGAAAATACACATTACATATCAAACATTCTAGTACTTTAACTTTAGTCTAAATTTTTTGGCCAATCCAAGTCTATCACGTAAGTTCATAAACAGAGTACTTGTGAGAGGTTTAGTCAAGATATCAGTAGTTTATGCTGATGATGGAACATGCTCGAGCTTCAAAACATCTTGTTCAACTTTCTCTCTAATGAGTGAAAACGCACATCAGTGTGTTTAGACCTTCGATGGTGCTGATGATTCTGAACAAGTTTTATGGCACTTTGGTTGTCAGAATGGGAGTGCCATCATATTCAATCAACTCTTTGAAGAGCAACTGAGCCAAGCAAGCTCATTAGTGCTTCTCTAGTTGCGACATATTCTGCTTCAGTTGATGAAATTGCAACAGAATGTTGCAATCGAGACCACCAAGTTATTGTTACATATGAATTTATAGAAACCATACCAGATGTTGAACTTCTGGTCTTTTCATCACCAGCATGGTCAGCATCACTGAAAACGGAAAATTCTGTCTGAAAATGCGACTTGTACAGGAGACCAACGTTGCTTGTGCCACGTAAATATCTATATATTCTTTTCACATGCTTCCAATAATCTTTTGTAGGTTTGCACAAAGCTCTTGATGCGAAGAATACAGTAACTATATCTAGCCTGGTAGCCACTGCATGATATTATAAACAGCCTAATGCTTCTCTGTAGGGAACATCAACCATGACTGGATTGCCTTCCTGAGATTTAGCCACATCGCAAGGTGTAGAGAGAGCTTTCGAATTTTCTAGCTTAAATCTTTGTAGTATTTTTTCAGTATACAAACCTTGGGAAATAAAAATGTCACCTTATCTCTTTGGTTAATTTGCATTCCTAAGAATGGGCAAAGGGGACCATCAGTAATTTTAAACTTTTCTTTTATGTTACAAATTAATTCTTCTCTTTCTGAAGTACTTGATCCAGCTACAACTTCATCATCTACATATAAGCTATATTTTGGTCTATGGGGTGAACCATCAGAATTTATTTTTATTCTATACACCCACTTGTTATCAAATATCCGTTGATTTTCTGGAAGTTCTGTAATCTCCCGAGTTCCATTTTATTCATGAGACTGTAGTTTTTCCATCAAGGCTTCTTTCCATAACTTGGGTTCGGTTGACCTCATTGCTTCACTGTAAGAAGATGGAGTCTCAATGCCAGTAAGAAAATGTACAAAAAGTACATAATTTTCTGAGAGAAACTATGGTCTCTTATGTTTTCGTTCTGGATAGCGGCTTCCAAGATGAAGTTTCTCCTTGCATTCATCTTCATCACTCACTTGAGTTTTTTTTTTATTTTTCAGGACTCATATCACTGCAGTCAGTAACTTCAACAGTCAATGGTTTATATGGTAATTCATCACAAAATATAACATTGCAGCTTCTTTCCACTTTATTTTTAGAAAGTATAAATGCTCTATATCCATCGTGAGCTTCATATCCAACAAACAGTCCTTCTAAGACTTTTTATCCCACTTTCGGCATCTTTGTTTTGGTTCATGTACATAGCATTTTGTACCAAATAATCTTAAACGTTTTATGTCAAAATTTTCTGACTTTCCATGCCACAATTCATACTGAGTTTATCTTCTACTGTAGTGGGACCTGTGTGATTTAACACATAGGCAGCTGTTTTTGGTAACTCCTTCTGGTGAACCATAGCTCTTGCAGCTTTCACAATGGTGCGGTTCTTCCTTTCAGCCGCTCCATTTTGTTCAGGTTTCTCAACCATTGCCACACTCAGATCAATACCCCAATCATTCAAAATCTTTTTTTACTGAGTAGTTGATAAACTTGGTACCGGGTCACACAGCATCTATTTGCCAGTATGACCTGCAGTCTTTGAATGATTAAGGAAACTTTCTATACAATTTGGTAATTCACTCTTTGCTTTCAAGAAGAATACTCGGCGAAATTTTGTATAGTCATCTTTGAGAACTAACATGAAACATGAACCACCAACTCAGTCTTCTTCCATTGGACCTACGATATCAGCATTAATTTGTTTTCCAGGTTCTGTTGGTCTAACGGCTCGTGAATGAAATGGCTTTCTGTGGGCTTTGCCATATGCACACCCTACACAAAACTCAGAGTTCTCATTAGATAAAGAAAATGCCATGACTTTAAAGAAACTTAATGTAATGTTTCTTATTTTGATGGGCCATTCTTTCATGTATCACTTGGAGAGTATCACCGGTACTTTAAATAAGAACAGTTGCAGGTTTTCGAGGAATTTTTAGCAACCATTTCTATCGTAAACAAACCATTTTCTGATTTTTGTCCTATTACAATGGTTTGATTACCATTCTTAACAAAGCAATATTTATTACTAAATACAACTGTCAATCCTTTACTTAAAGCATGAGACAGAAAACAATTGGTATTTCAAATCAGGTACATACCATACATCTGTTAAGTGATTTTCCTGCCATTTACCAGCTATTAGGGTTTTTACATTAACTTGTCCAGAACCCTAAGCAACAAGTTTCTGACCTCCTGCAGCATTTATTACCTCTGGAACAGCAAATCTCTTGAAACTTTCAAATATAGAGATATTAAATGTCATATGCTGAGATGCTCCAGAGTCAGCAATCCAACTTTTGTCATCTTGTGAAACTGTACATAGCATGGCTACACCAGAGGATGAAGACAAAGTCTTGCTCCTATTTTGCGGACAATTTATTCGTTTATGTCTGGCAATTCCACATTCAAAACAAGAAATATTATTCATAGGCTTCATATTTTGACTTGATCCTTTCTTCACTTTTGGTCTATCTCCTCTAGAGTTTCTGGTGTTAGCGTCATCCTTTGTCGGACTCGCCAACGGAGCTTGCCGTCTGGATTGAATTTGCAGATCTGTACTTTCACACTGTTGTTGCTCTATTTGTTGCTCAAAAGCACATGCCTTTCAGTTAAAAGTTCAATTGATCAATCTTTTAATGGTATTTCGTCCCACACAGTTTTAAATGCGATGTATTCTTGCGATAGCATTGAAATTATTCTGAGCAACAACATTGCTCCGGGAACGGCACAGTTAATAATACGCTGCTGTTCATCATTTGCTTCAATGAAAATATTTTGACTTCAACTCATAAATGATGCAATATTTTCACCTTATTTCCATTCCAGATGAAAAAATTCAGTCCACAAACGATCAAGTCGATGCGTCGTTGACTTGTCATAAATATCGACAAGTCAACGACTAACTTCTCATATGCATCCTTGCCGTCGAGCATGTTTTAATATAATCAAAATGTTTGTCATCCAGAGCTTGGGAGATAAATAAAAACGCCTTTGCATCGGTCTGTTCAAACTTCGTTTTGTCTTCTTCTAAAGCGTTAGTATCGGCTTACCCATCCGCCATTTTCGGAAAAATTTTATCTCCTGTAACTTAGCTCAACAAATCGTGCGTTTTTAGCAATAAAGTCACATACATCTTCCATCTAGTCCAATATTTTGCCGATTCCAACTTTTCAATCGTGAATTTGAAATCCGTATGTGCCATTTTTCAACTTTCAGTTTGAAGTACACATATAAACACGAAAAGAAAGCCCGTTAAAACAAAAATGGCTGTTCACTTCAAATGCTCAAATTTTCCCTTTTAATTACAGCATTTTCGAAGTGCAATCGTTGCTTGTGGCCATAACCTATCGAATTTTAGCATTGATTTAAGAAGGAAATAAAACAAATAGAATGTAGATATCTGAATTACATCTAATAGTAAAAAATAAACATCGAACGTCACATCAGATGAGCTACAAAAACTTATACTGATAAAAGGTGAAGCAATTCACATGCTCACATGCAGACATCAGAACAGAAGAAGGTCGCCAAGCACAATCAGAATTGGCAAGATATCGCCTAAATTTAACAAAAAAATTATTATTTTAATTAGATATAATCATTATATTAATTGGTAATAAAAGAGTGAGTGGCAACCGAACATTAAGATTATGACATCAGAGTTGTAAATAAACACATTTCGCTTATCGCTATGCATCGTTATGCGTATTTCGCTAAATAAATGTATCTATTTTAATAATTTTGAATTATCTTTTAGTTCTAAATTTATATTTAGACTCATTCACCATTTAAACCTTTTTTCATACCTTATATGGCGCGGTAACCAATTTAAAGAACTTTAAAAATTTGCTTGTAATTGTTAAGCCTAAATGGAATTATCAGGTGCTCCTCGCCAAGATAATTTCTCCTGCCTTATAAATTGTCTGATCTCTATAGGAACGACAGATTTTCGCTTATATATACTTTTTGCCAAATTGTAATATTTATCGCCAAGTTATTTTGAATTCCATCTTCTTAATTGTAACGAAATGAGTTGGAAAAAATATTTTAATTTGATGCCTGTTTAAAACTCTCTCTAAATTGTTACTCTAAAACTAAAATAAACTCTTCTTTCATACTCTAAATAAAGAATCTCCAGTTTACCGACTTTAATTGCCGTTTTTATTATATGAAGAATACAAAGTTAAACTCAAATTCTAAAGACACTTTTCTACTCAACTAAAAACAACGTTGAAATTCCTGAAAAACAAACTCTTAAAACATAGATAATATAAGTAGACAATCAATTACAAAACATGTAATATAAAGAAAATGGTAACAGTAATTAATCGTTTGAGGTTAATGAAATATTATTTAGAGTTTTTAGTTATGAAAAGGTAAAGGAAAAATATTAAAGTCAAAATATTGTTCAATGCCTATTTGATAGTGAATTTCTCTTGATGATTTTTTAAAATAACTAATTTAAGGGTTGAATTTTTCTCTGTGTTTTTTGGTGCCATCCGTTTCAAAATATTTCGATATGCCGCCTAAAGATAAGCGAAGTAAGAGAGCTAGAGATGTTTTACTAATTTAGCAGATTGCAAATCATTTTATCCGTATTAACTCCAATTTGCAGCACCTTAAGAATTGTGCTAAACCTTTGCACACAAGTGTATCTCCTCGAGAGTCAAATTATGATGTCCGGTGTCCCAACAAGTAATGCTGTCTTCACAATTAATATCATTTGCTAAGCTTTTAAAAAATACGATGAAGAGAAAATCTTAGATTTATTTTATTTGGCGGGGTGAGGTCTGCTTTTCACAGAACTACTAGCTTAATAATGATGAATCAATTGTAAATAAGATTCGTGAAAAACGATTTTCAATAATAAAAAAAGAGTAAGACTTTTATCGTGGATTTCTACATTTAATGCTGTACGACAATAAATAAAAGTATAAGAAAATAAAATCTGATGAGATTAATTAAGCATCATAGAAAAGAATAATTTCCTGACTATATTCACGAAATATGATTTATTTAACGAGATGAATACTGATTCTTAAAAGAACCAAGAAATGCGTAACGAAAACCCAAATCCGTTAAGTGCTCATTAAGAAGAACATTAATTTGATTCATAAGACATATTCTCTCTCCCTCTCTTTTATATATATAGTGCATAGTTATTGGTTTTCTGTTGACGACTTCCCGATGAATCATGTTTCGTGACTGTTCATCTATTGACCATTCTTATTCATTTACATTTTGTCACTAAATTCATCACTCTAGTTATTTGTATTTTAAAAAAAATCTTTCAGAGGCATTTCACCTACTTTAAAAAGCTTAATCTGAGTTAATATCGTTCAGAAAAATAATACAAGTTATCAGAGAAAATTTATTATTAAAACTAAAAAATATGGCAGCATACCAAAGAAACAATTTCGGTTTAAAGGTTTCCACAAAAGCTATTGCCAACTTTTTTGGGTTAAATAATTTATTCGCTTAATTAAAAGAGGATCGTTTGGAGTTTTGATATAAAAAATCGCTTTTGATTCTTTTATGATTAAATTGTTTGGAGGTACGGTGAAATGAAATTCGATGAACTGCACTTCTTTAGATTATACGATGTCAGGCAATATGTTCTAACAATAGAAGAGTTTCAGTAATTTCCCATGTAATGAAGTAAGATCGTGTAATGAAATTTCATTATCTATATTAAACACGTCGTAAGAAAGAAATGTCTCAGCTCATAACTTAGAGTATTATGAAAAGCCATTTTAAAATGAAAGCTACATAACTAACTTAACCTCATTTTTAAAAACCCATTTCTGGTTTTTAAAATTTCTCAAAAGCTTTGTAGATCGAAGATGCGCATTTAACAATATATTGGCGAACTTTTCAGTATTCTTTTAATAATAAAATGTATTGAATTTAATTATTAAAAAAGAATGTGAAAACGAAATTAATTAAATTCACTGAATTTAATTTTAAAAGAATGCATTTCAATAATTAAATATATTAAATTTAATTATTAAAAGTGTACAAAAATGTAAACAGTAAAGTTTATTGGATTTCTTCAATTAAAAATATCGTTTGGATGTATAAAAGTTCGACTTTTTTGGGTATGGACAAGTTTTTTTTGTTATGTTTACATGCATGTAATATGTATTTCCGGTGTAATGCTGAGTCAATGGATCTTCAAAGCGGAAGTCCAACATACAAGCAGATAAAGTCAAGGTTTTTAACGTAAGCAAACAAACCAGAAAAATCGTCAATTAATTTTTAGATTTTGAAAATTAAATTCTGAAATTAAGTCGAATAATGCAAATTTTTATGAGAATTAAGCCTATAAAGCACAAAAAATATGCTATGAACAAAAACCATGTTCAATACAAAAAAATTAGTTCCGTTATTTTTTTTCTTGTCTTGCTTTTGAAATCTAAATTCTTACAAAAATTTTCGATTAGGAAAGAAATACTTCAAATTTTTCTTCCTGAAAAAAAGATATTCTAAAATAACAATAGAATTCTTGTTCACAGTAACAGAATCAAAAAACGTTTTGTTTTGTTTTTCAATACTATTTATTATTCTTTCAACAATATTTAATACTTTTGGGAGATATAAAAACTTTTGTAGTTGGAGTTACATGTATCACTGAGATAAGCCAGCCTGTTCTAGTTTTTATGCATAAAAACTTTGGAAGCAGCATCCGCGGGTGGAGTGGTAATTCAGCTTGTCATTTTTTGTGTGTGTACTAAGTTCTAAATCAAATTAGTTGCCTTTTAGTCTATTTCATGATAGTTTGCACATCACTATGTGCTTCATATTTTATTCTAGTTTATTAAAATTAACAGCTTTTTCATTTATCTCAATTTTTGTGATCTTTCCTTAATTTATGGAATACAGCGTAAATGAAAAACTAAAATAAACAACTAAAACTTTTTATGGACGGGTTTTCTTGTATTTCCGGTGCAATGCTAAGTCAATGGATCTTCCATTCGGAAATCCAACATACAAGCAGATAAAAATAAAGTTTTACTGTAAGTAAACAAACCAGAAAACTCGTTCATAACAAATAAAAGAAATTTAAATTAAAAGAAAACAAATTAAAAGAAAACAATGATAAAATGAAAAATAATGAAAACAATAGACGGTTTTGCGTGCAAACGCAGCAGCAAAAAGTAATTGCTTCAACAGAAATTTTTAAAAAAAATACAACCAGAACAATAGAGAAACCAAAATTTACCAATACTTAGAACAATTTGTTAAGAAATTATTCAAAATGAAAAGGAACTAAAATGGCTCACTCATCAGAAACCACACGCCATTTTTAGTTCAAAAAGGAACAAGATTTTCTGTGGAAAGGAACGACAAAGTCAAAATTTATTCCTTCCTGTGGTCTGAACTTGTCCGGCCACCAAAAAGAAACATAAATCCAAAATTTTTTTTTATCCACAATCAAAAGAAGAGATAAAATTTACTTCTTTCAGAACTATGCAAACAGAGTGACGCAATAGATTAAAAATCAATGATCTAGAAGCTATCCAGTAGCTCCATCTATGAATTATTGAACTATTTCAGGAGAACAAAAAACTAATTTTAAAAAATCAAGTTTTAAGGAAGCAAAAGGGAATCCGTATCCTTGCTAGTTATTTAAATTACCTAGGGCTTTGAATAAAGAAGAGTGGATATGTTGCATGTTTAATCCTATTAATTTGAGAAATTAGAGTTCTTATATTTAAAATCAGTTTCTGAAAGTGCAAAGTGAAATAGCCTTAAAATTAAATTCCTTTCTTTGTCATATTCCAAAATATCTAAATTCTGATCAATTTTGATCCAAAAATTACATTTGTTTAATTCATTATTAGTTTTATTTAATTTGAGTTCTTTTGAAGCAACTAAAATGGAGTTAAACATTATGATAAGATAAAAAGGCTTACACGAAAGAAAACCATAAACAATTCCATTTTTAATTAAATCCCTCCTCAAATGAGTGGAGAAATAAATCGGCTAGTGCATGAAAAAAAACACAAACTAGGAATACCAAGAACTGCTTCAAAGTAGAATTCCATTAAAGAGATAATTTTCAAAATATTAACCCTACATTTCTAACCATTTGTTTTATCATTATATAGTATTAAGGTATATATCAAATAAATTAGAGCACACTTCAATTAATTTATTGTGGAGGCTAAAAAGATTTTCAAAATCAAATGTATGAATGCTACTAATTTTTTATTTTCTTTGATAAAGTCCAAAATTTTAGTGTTATTGTCAATACGAGTCTTCCTTTGATTTTGTTAAGAATAATTTTTAGAAATTAGTAAGATACTTTACCAAAATAATAATTATAAATCACAGTGCTACAAGTAACAAATTAAATTTAGGATTTTATGAAATTTATAGTGGGAAAAGGTAAGGATAATTTAAATTACTGGTTTAATTTTAGTTTTTTGCAAGATGCACATTCTTTTGTCAAGTTCTTTTTGCCAAATTTTATTAATTGATACGTATTATTTTGAATTATATTCATTAAGCATTATTTCCTTGAAGTAAGTTACACATAATGCAAAAATTATTTCCGCCTTATCAACCTGTAATAATAAATTTCCCTTTTAAAATTTCTCAATTTCTTTTAAGATTGCTCAAGATTAGCCTTATTAGAAATTTTGCTTTATTATTACACTTTTTGCTCCATTAGATTCTGTCCTATCACCAAATCCTCAATGGCCAATGATATTTCCTGCTAAACATTTGAATAAAAAACATTTAAGTCTCGATTTAATGGATTACCTTTCTAATTTGACTAACTCTATTCTTAACCAAATTTATCCTCCCTTTAAATATAATATCTCTAAGAGAATTTGATTTAATAATATTCAAGATTACCAGTGATATCAATATCCTTAATAATAATAAAGTCCTTATATTCTTCTTCAAACAAAAAACATGTGTATTGTTGATCTCTAATTGCATTAAAAGAAATAGCTAGTTTTGGCTTTGTGAAAGAAGGTAAATTTTATCTTTCTTTTGATTGTGATTAATTTTGGATTTATGTTCTTTATTTGGTGGCCGGACAAGATTCAGACCACAGGAAGGAATAAATTTTGACTTTTTGTCGTTCCTTTCCACAGAAAATCTTGTTCCTTTTTGAACTAAAACTGGCGTGTGGTTTCTGATGAGTGAGCCATTTTAGTTCCTTTTCATTTTGAATAATTTCTTAACAAATTGTTCTAAGTATTGGTAAATTTTGGTTTCTCTATTGTTCTGGTTGTATTTTTTTTAAAAATTTCTGTTGAAGCAATTTTTGCTGCTGCGTTTGCACGCAAAACCGTCTATTGTTTTCATTATTTTTCATTTTATCATTGTTTTCTTTTAATTTGTTTTCTTTTAATTTAAATTTCTTTTATTTGTTTTTGTATTTCGTTAGATTTGGCTGCATATGCGCCTTTCTATTTAATGCAAAATATGTAATTGTTTTTTATTTTAATCAAAATTTAATTAATTAATTTTGCTAAATTTTAAGAATTATAACTATCGTTCATAACAAAGTTATTCAAAAAATAAGTAATCAAACTAAAAATTAATGCAAACTATTTTAAAATTTACTTTCAAAAATACGAAAACGAAAACCAAACGATTAATCAAAATGAAAACTGCAAAAAAGAGAATTAACTTTTTCACCTCATAATACAGAAATAACAGTCAATAAGTAATTTTTAAAAGACTGATTAAAAGAAAATTATAATTCTCCTTTTTTCATCCTTAATCTCTTTTTCATATTCTTTAGTTTTAAAATTGTTGCCAGACTAATGTCTATTGGGATGACGCAAGAAAATGAGTTAAAATTATTTAGATTATATGACTCAAATCTTTAAATGATCGAAACTGCCTCACTGAAAAAATATTTCACCGCTACAATATTAGGAAATAAATTCAGTACTATTAATATTTAATGTCTTAGCATTCATAGCAAGAATTGAAAATATTCTAACTATCATACCTATTCGTTGCTTTTAACAAATGTTCATTATTAGATGCTATCCGAATGTTTTAAAAATATCTTAGGTTTGCATCTTATCGTTTTTTTCTGCGTCTACCAATCATTATAAAAAAATCAATTGAATATGATTATTAATTATCGAATAATGGTTATTCAAGCTTTTAATTATATTTGCTTTTTCCATAAAGAGATAATTTGAGAAAAATTATTAATCTGTATTTTGTATCTTGAGAGTATTTTATAACTTTTTTGCTAATTTAAATTAATTACGGATTACACTGATCACAACGTAATCCGATTAGTAATTTGTTATTGTAAACTAGTGAAATTAATTTTGTCTTGCTATCTCTAACAAATACATTTTCACATTTTTAAAGCTGGAAATTTTTAACCTATATTTTCTTTTAGTTTAAACTACGCTTCTGTTCATAGGTATGCGAATTAAAACACAACTCTCGACAAATTTTCTTTAAAGTATTTTTGCTTATGAAAAGAATTTGCAACATGAAGGGAAAATAAATGATAATGCCATCATGACATTTCATATGACGCACCATGACATTTCATATTGAAACTGGGAGGGAAGGTTGCCAAAAGTGAAGCTGAAAACCGGGAGTTTGATATGCTTCTCAATATGGAACGAGAAAGTATTAGAACTTCATAAACTCGGACAATCTCACGATGGACGATTGCCTCTCATGATGAACGATGAGCGCGTAAGCAAGGGCTGAAGCTATTTTTTAACGTAGGACTACGTTCCTCCCATTGGGGTCTCAGAAAAGAATCTGATTCACACGCTGAAACGCCACAAAAAAACGTTGTATATGGGAGATCCTCTATATCTCGGTAACTACATATGTTAAAAACATAACTAATGTCTTATTTTAGATATAAAAGGTAACGACAGAAGTTACAGAAAATTTATTTAAACTTAAAAGCTTACGAGAGAAACAAAAGTGTCACGCGAGTAAAGTAGTCCTACGCCTTTAACGGGCGGCTGTTTGAAAAGACAGCCTCTCGTCATTTTTTTAAGTATACCATGGAAATTTTGGTTTATATGAATAGAATTGTCCAAGGAACTGTAAAATGCTGTACATATTAATCTTCTAAATGAAAAATGCTCGAAAACCTAAAAAAATAATAATATACAGGATTGTTATAATTAAAGTTCACTCATTCAGAAGGCCCTAGAGCAAGTTTTATGGCTCCAAACAGAAAAAAAATTTCACTATTATATAGTACAAGAGATGCACTTTATGAAAACAAGAAAAAGTAGTGTGAGGTGGTCTGCACTGTCTTGTATGAAAAAGGTATTTTGAACGGAAAAAAGACTTTGCATTCAGAACTGAATTTCGGCAAGGTTTTCAGTTTAAAAAAAAACTCAAATGAACTATTCTATTTTTCTTCAGTAAATTCAGATATTGGCGTAGCGCTACTTATTGACGTAAATTTTAACTTTTTTTCTGTTTTTTACAGAACGCATCACTTTTTCAACATACTTGTGAAATCTTGTTTCGTTTCAAGCTCTACAACGGCTGTAGAGTCTTCTCCATAAGCAAACTTTAATTATATTAATCCTGTATTTGGTTAATATAAAATTTCACTCTTATAAATTTATAAACGCTTAAAAAAGCGGTATTTAATTCCAGTAGTCTCCGCTCATAGTGATCACGGATGTAACCATTATTCGGTTGTACTGATCAGAACAGCGTGGAACGGATCCCAAGTACTAGACACATAGAAAATCCTCCGGTTCTAGTGGTCAACAATTCGCTTGTAGTGGTCGCATATTTATGGATCCTACATAGTAGGGAATGAGGTCGCTGCTTATTGGCTCTCAGTGTCATGTGATTTGATTTGCTTCTAAATGATGTCATAGCACTGCGTTTTGGCGGATCTTAATTATTATTTTGTCTTATTGTTATTCGTATCATGGAAAAATCAAAACTACCTTCTAATTATGATTATTTAGATGCTTCTCAAGAGAACGATGAATATATATTTTAGAATTAAATAAATAAAGAACGAACCTTCAGCATTAGAAAGTACAGTTTAGTTTCGCGACGTCATTTAGGAGTAAGTCAAGTCACGTGACGCTGAGAGCCAATGAGAAGCGACCTCATTCTCCACTATGTAGGATCCGTAAATATGCGTAGTGATCGGCTTCAATGAGATGGCGCCACAAATCATGAGGGCAATGACGATGAAAAAGGGTCAGAAAAGAAAAACCACCATATATCCAAGAAACTCTGTAAGTCTTTCGTACTTTGAGAGAATCAGTCTAATACCGTGCTGTATCCTTTGGTGAGCGTTATTCATATGAATGGATGTATCCAACAAATGCTTAGGAAAAAGCAGGTTACTCTCTAGATAACTTTTTTAACAGACTTAAAAAATTAATGATTATTTTTTTTCAATTCTGTATATTATATCTATTTTTTAATTAAAACTCATGAGTGCATGTAAGCGATGTTGTGTAGCCTGTTTGTTTTGCTATCCTTTGCATGGACGAGTTTTCTGTTTTGTTCATTTGCGGTAAAGTAGGTTTTCCGCCGGGACCATCAACTTCTCGTGGTAATGTTAAGTCAATGGGAATATTCAAAATTTCAGCACTCTGTCTGAAGAAATCAATTAATGTTTAAAGTGGAGTTTTTTAATGTTATACCTTAAGAATACTTTGAAAATATTAAATTTAATGTTCCTATTATTGTAGCTCGCAATGTTTATTTAAAATAAGAGCCTAATTTTGTGGAAAGGTTGCCATGATTATTCTTTATCTCTCTTTGTGATGACTTCCAAGGTTTGTTTGGCGGTTAAATTTTTAACCATACAATTTAGATAATCACTCTCTGTTAAATTTGTAACCAAACGATTTAGCTAATTCCAATAGTTCCATTTAGAATTTAAATACTTTAAGAGATTTTTTTAACCGATTTAAAAAGAAAAGATAACATAAACTCAAAGAACACGGAATTCATCGCTTTGTGTACTAAAGAAAGAACTGGATTCGAACTTGGCGCATGATACAATTTCCAAATGGATTTGGCGATTGCTTAAATTGAAGGTTACCGGAAAACGGTCTGTGAATCCTAAATAAGCAAACCAGAAAACTCGTCCATACTTATAGATTTGTATTCTTTTTAAGGCATTTTGGATTACTGATTATTCGGATGTAGTGATCACTTTGACATTGACCCAAAGTGATAAAGCGGCGTCCACTGCATATAAAAAAAGAAAAGAAATTCATTTGAATGATAGAATAATGGAGTCGCTTCATGCTCATGTGATACATGCCGCTTCTTCTATTTAATGGAAAGAAGAATCACATCTTACAGGAGAATGAAGGGAGCGGCATCACAACACAGAGTAAGACAACGTGAAGTTAGATGACACGCTCAATTCGTATTTATTATGTATAGCTCATCATATGTGCGAAGTATGCAAAACAAATTGTATCACATGTTGTAATCAGTGTGTTTGGCAATAAAAACAGTAACTATGCTGCATACGACCGTCATGAACTGCTGCAATTAATAGGAAAAGGTAATGTCTGCACAGTTGGAGCTACAAACAAAACCTATTTTTTTAATTTAATTTCTCTCAACGGCTCTTTTATTGCACTGTACGTCTGACGAAATTAGTAACAATGTACCATCAAACGTCTGTTTAACAGCTTATTGCTAGTGATAGCTTATTGAACTGGCAGTGTACATTGGAAACGTTTTGGCGAGTTTTTACATGGAAAAGGAAAGCGATGCAATTTTTTCTACACCTCTATATTGACTCTGTTCAAAAGAAAATCTTTGGAAGTGTTGGTGCTTAAAACTGTTTTGGTATATTTGGTCTCGAATACAAAAAGGTTTAGAGCAAAGTGTTTTTTATTATTATTGTTATTTAAGATCTTCAATGCAGAATTAAACACATTGTATTCTTATCGGAATGATAACTTCAAAACAAAGCAAGAAAACGACAATACTGACTGAGAAACCGATGGAATGAACTAACCTTATCAATGAAAATCTATTATTGACGTAGTACGTATACATTATGTTACACTTACAGCATTTTCATTAAATTGTAAAGCTTACTCTAGTAAAATTAGGGAGGCTTCACTTTATCAGTGCTTGTTAAACATTCTTAATGTAAAAAATTGTAGTTTGCCTTGTATTGCCAGTAAAAGATAGATAAATTCCTCATTTATGAGCTTTTTGTTGGTATTCTCTGCACTTGGGAACTTTTGGGAACTTTATCAGATTTTAAATAGTTTTTTTACTCTCTAATAATAAGTTATTTAAGCTGTTTTGTTTTTGCAGAATTTTAACATTTTCTAAATAGATACTGCTTCGTATCTAGTTGGAGACACTGAATACACTTAAGCTCATACACTTCGAGAATTTTTATATTTCTTAATTAAAGAACCGTTCATCTCTAATGTTAATCGACCCATTTTGCAGTCAACGACTCTGTCAGTATCTCGCTTCTCCAGCTTCTAAAATGGAAAATGTATAATAGACGGTTCAACAGATGGCAGAAACGACCAAACCTGTTTTTTGTGGAGGATAAAGACCGCATGAAAAAAACCAGCAGGAGTGGCCTCCCCTAAACTTTCTCGTATACTCATTTCTCAAAAACTCTCGTATAGCGTGTCAGTTCCCAATCTATCTAGTTATTCAAGTTTGTGAGCTGTCGCGTTCACATTAACACGGACATACAGACAAACAGACTTCCCGTGGGCGGATTTTTTTCCAAAATTTGATAGAAACCTACAAATTATGTGTCAAGATCACATACCAAATTTCATCCCTGTAGATTTAATAATTTTTGAGTTATCGTGTTCACAGACACACAGACATAATTCCAAAATTGTGTTTTTCGGACACAGGGAGGTCTAAAACGTGGAGATTCGTCAAAATCTCGAGTTCGAATTTTTTGACGATTACACTACTTTCTCTTTGTATACTTCGTAAACGAGAAAGTAAAAGGAAGCTCAAGAATATATTCCGAAACTTCACAAGTAACTATAATGATATTTTTTGCAACGCATTCCAAAAAAAAATTATGCGGTGTGTAGGCGCCACAGTAACGTAGCGACCGAGGGGCAAGGGGGTACAGATGCCCCGAGCGCCAGTTTTATGGGGAGCCATGGAGTCAAAACAATTTTGCCATTTTAAAGCAAAATATGTTGAAGGGGTTTAATCTCTATTAGGAAAGAAAGTACACTTGAATGTGCGAGAAAACACCATGTGACGTCACGGCCCGTCGGGGAGAGTGTATAAGGCCCGCGCTTGGATTAGAGAGAGGAGTGTTGATCGACTGGGACGACTTTGGAGTTTCGTCTGCAGTGCCAGCTAGAAAGCTGGTGAGCTGAGTGCTATTCAAAGTGCTGTTATTGTCGTCATTAGTGATTTGCTGACTGTTTGTATTGCTAAATCTCAAAGTGCTGAACTGTTATTACGTGTGAATTGTTGTCTGTTTACGTTGCTAATCTGTGCAAGATCTATTGTTCCTGTCACCTTGTTTTCCTGCATATTTGTGAATAAACCTTCTTTCTCCATTATCCTGCGTGTTGGACTTTTTACCATACACCCACAGAACGATTTTCGTAACAATATTATGACCTGGGCGCCACTTACCCTCGCCACGTCACTGAGACACGGCACTTAAATAGGTACTATATTAGATACTAGACGATAACTCTAAACCTGAGGTATCTGCTGGCTATAATTTTAAAAAGGGGATAACTGAAATTTTTCACAAATGATCAAGAAAAATACGAACTCACAACAAATTGCCTATTTGTGAAAAGCAACATTAAGAAATCAATTATAACATTAAGAAATCACTTTTTATATGTGAAATAAAAAATAAA
>BGPR01034503.1:0-16445 GCA_013235015.1 Araneus ventricosus
TACTTCAACAATATGGCACGAAATTTTTGTTTAGCTTCGGAGTATAGTGAGGATAAACCTGTATGAATTTGCGACCTCTTTTCTTCGACCTATTATGTTTATTAGTTTTTGAATCTTGTTTATTTGTTAATTGCCAAGAGAATATCGTTTTCTGTAACAAATGGCATTTTTAAAATAGTAAACCTGTACTTTCATTTGATAAAAATATAATTATTCTAAAAAATTTTCAGACGATATTTTAATTTGTGTAAAAAGTCTTTCATTTCTTAGTGTGTGCGACATTTTTTCGTAGTTATAAATAACACGGAGGATCATTTATTCTTTCTATAGGATGTTATAATCCGTCCCAATACTGACATCCATTGCTTTCAAATTTTCATTAATGATCACATGATACATATGCAGTTTGATTTTGAAGTTCATTGCACATTGCAGGATGAAAATCGTAAAATAGCTGCAATTCGATATTAGATGACATGCGCAATTACTTTTAACATATTATGAATTGATTCGATTATATTTAGAATTCTTATCTCTGTTTCAACAGTCCATTTGTTTTAGTATTCACATTTATACAAAAGCAACTTATACAGGATATCCTTCAAATGTAAAAAAATGGAACTTAAAAACTCGTTTCATTTCCTAAATTTTTCTATTTAGTTCATTTTTAGGTACATTAAAAAAAATTTAAAAGCTCTAATTACACATTATATCGAATTAAATTTAGAACCGATTTTGATTAATTATGAATTAATTGCAATAATTATACTATAAAACAGCAATAATCAAACTATTTAGAAACAAACTACTAACTGAAACAAACGTTTTACAAAACTGAAGTATGCAAGTTGCAGTGGAAATTTATATGCTACTCCATTTTCATATGGCCCGCCTGCGTTTTTTCAACAAATATTGGCACTTACTTTTCTCAACAAACGTTGCGAAGTGAAACACTTTGATACGAAAAAAGATAGCAAAAATGCAACAAAACGATTTTTTTTTCGATGTTAATAAATCCACACATAGAAGCTCGCTGAAAAAGAAATACCAGCTTCCGTTAAATAAATATAAAAAATGCAAGCACACCGTATGTGAACCGTTTGATTTTAAAAGAGGACTTCTGCAGACTCGACTGAAATTACTTTTTGTTTGCGTTTTCGAATTTATGAATGTAGTTGCATTGTTTGGTGTAAAACCTGAAATTCTGCTATTCACAGTTATGTTGTAGTAAATCATCAAAGTTTCCGTATGATGTCAGAAGGGGACTTATGCTCCGGAGAGGATCTTCAATTGACCCTCAAGAGGCCTAAAATTCATTTACATCACTATTATCTTATAAATTCTTGTTTTAAAACATGAATTTTACTTAAAATCAAATTTTACAGTTTTTGTTTTATTAAAATTTTAATTTATTTGCAAATAAACAAATTTGGAATTTAATTTGAGTTTAATTTATATCTCTTGTTTTATAAATGTTTTTCCCTGAATTTTTATAAATCTGAATTTTACTTAAAAACCAGTAGCTTTCCAAATTTAGATTTCTTTACAAATAAAGTCACTTTTACTTTCATTTGAGTTTCGTCGATATTCCAGGCTTTATAACCATTTTCCCTGAATTTTTTTTCTTTAAATCTGAATTTTACTTGAAAACGAATAACTTTTAAATTTATTTGGATTCTTTTAAGTTTATGTTTACTTGCAAATAAATCAATTTTGATTTTTTATTTGAGTTTCCTTGATATTCTTGGCTTTATAATAATTTATTCCCTAAAATTCTGAATTGTTTTATGTTGTTTGATGTTAAAAGGGCACTTCTGCAAAATTTAAATTTGACTTTTTTCAAAAATTAGAATATTTTTAAGTAATATATATATATATATTTATTTTTGTCCATAGGTTTATTTTCTGCTGTGAAAGACATTAGAGATATCTTCGACCCTAAGTTCGATGTTGTTTACAGCACATTTGTTTTTTCTCCTACTGTAAAATTTTTTAAATGTCAGAAGTTCCCTTTTAAAATGAATCAATAGATGGCAGCACATGTCTTATAACATAAAACATGACTTGTGAAAAAGCGATTCAAGAAAACGATTTTCTTCCGATGTTTATAAATTAAAACACGGAGGTTTGCTAACAAAGAAAAAAAAACTTTTATACAATTATACAAACCAGGTTTTGCTAAATAAATAAACAAAAAATGCAAGAATTTCGAATGCCAAAGTTGTCAATAAACAAAAAATGCAAGAACTTTGGATGTCAGAGTTGTCAATAATGGCAGCACGAGGGAATCACAATCATTATGGGTAAACTTTTACTCTACGGTGCAAACTTGCTTCTCGCCAATTTTTCTTGACACAATTTCATTTGCTGTCGCCAAATACTGTTTTGGATGCGCAATATGCGCTTTTCATTACTCTACTGCGCATGCTTCATTTGAAAAGGAGAGATTGAGCACGCAGTTCCTTCGGCATTTCAAGCGTGTACCGGGCAATTTTTTTTAAGTTAAAAAACATCAGCGGCTTCGCTTTCTGCAAAGCGGGACACTAGTAGCTTCGCTTATTCATTGAGAAGCGAAAACACAGAATAACATACAGAATTATGATCCTAAAGTGAATGAAAATGTTCAAAAATGAGAAAAGTGTAGTTCAAACTTCACATACCTATTTTAATTGTCCAATTGCTGTTTACACTTAGGACACTGGTATCCGCTTGCTATCAATTCCAGATCCACACACCTCGAAGGGAACCAATGCCATAATCAACAAAAGTTGTACCAAGCGCACGTAACGAAATGATAAAATCAGACAAAAATCAAACCGACAAAACAAATTCGATTGAATCGACCAATCACATGAAACAGATCAAATGAACAAACCAATCAAAACGAATCGTAATATCGCGGCATGCGCAAAACACTGATGAAAAGATCAATTTCCGAGCATGCGCACATCTCACTCGTTAAAATCATCATTGCGCAACCAAAACAAATGTTCTCTCCTCTCCATTCTTGGAGGCAAAGAGTTGGCGATCCTAAGAGGAACAAAGTAAGTGAGTACCGTAGAGTAAAATTTAACCTCCTTATGAAGTTTTTAATTAATATATTTTTAACTAATTGCAATTTCGGAATTTAAATGGTAGAAATGGATTCCTTGGATTATTTTCCATCTTTTGGTACTTACGGCTGGTTTCAGGATTCAGTGGTTCGTGAGAAGGACATAGATAGATACATACTTACGACGAATTCTAATAGTGTAGATATAACAAAAGTTTAGTAAACATTTCATTCTAAAAGTTTAATCCAAAAAAATTCCTGATTATGCATAATTATTAATCAATCTATGTCAGGGATGGGCAAACTTTTTTAAGGAGCAGAAAAAAGAAAAAACCAAGACCAAGTAAATGATTTATTACAAAACTAAATAAGAACTCAAAGCATATTATTTTTTAAAAAAAAATCTTCAATACTAATGCGATGAATGAAACTGTGACTGCATTTCTAAAAGCTGTATATTTCTATAAATATATCATTTCTAATGGCTATAAAATTTATATACTATTATTTTAAAAGCTACGGCGGGTCGGATAGAACCTCTTAGTGGTTCGTAGTTTGCCCATCACAGAATCTGGGTCAGGTCAAAAATGGGTAGAAAAAAATTTAAAACACTAAAACTAACTGAACGCGAGACAGTATTTCAGATTTTAGATATTTGTACAAATAGTTTTGTAGTAAATTTTCTCGAATATAGAATAGGCATTTTATCATATGGAAATGGAGGTAATCAAATTCACTAAAGTAGAGATGCGTGGGAGCATGCATTATTATTAATTAATCTAATTGAATATGGACCTGTTCAAAAATGGGTGGAACTTGGAACTGAAAAATGATTATGGGATAACATTTCAGAGGAAATTTAATTTCAATGTGCATTCCAATATTTAATACTGCTCTCATTAGCTAAAAATTGTATCAATAAAATTTCAGAAGTGTAAATGGCTATGGATATTGTCAGCCATATAACACAACTGCAGTTAGCTCACTTTGGCATGGTGGCATTTTAAGTCTTGTAATGTTGTTACTTAATCTTTCTCTGCTACAAGCTTTTTAGTTACAGTATCTTTATCACTTCTCAGTTTAGAGAAAACTTTGGGAATGTGTTCTAGTCGTAAACACTTTACTAAAGTTGAAACTGATTTCAGAGAACGGGGGTTTGTAATTATCCAATGTCAATTAGAATATTTTATAATCAAAATAATTTTATCTTCTAGCCAGAAAGAAATTTAAAAAATCTAGTGCATTGAAAAAAAGAAAGAAAGAAAAGGTGCATTCGCAATATATTTTAAAAATTGCTAAACTACCTTCTTTGACATACATTTTAGTGAAAACGAAAAAAGAGCAAAAGAATATGTTGCTGTTGTTCTAAACTCAAGATAACAACCTCAAAAATCATTTCATTAGTTAAATCTTGATAAAATGAAATTAATAGATTTGATAAAATAAAATTAAGATTTAAGATTTGGGAGAAAATTTTGAGTAGGTATTTTTTTCAAACAATAGATATTTTTTGTTACACAAGTTTAAGATAAGCCAACAAGTAGGACAACAGTTTAGAAATTACTACGAAATTTTTGTGAATGTTACTAAGAATAAAAAGAAGTACAAAAAATAGCATGGGGAAAAAATTACTGATGGATAGTGTTATGTGCTGGTACTGTATCTGCTGTTGAAACGACATTTGTAGCTATGGGTAAAATGTTATCGTAGATGTTTTGGATTTTGTTCGACATAAAATTTCTTCTATTTGAGTAATTTAAAGGTCCTCGAAACGAATATGTATACTTTTTGATTAAGCCAATTACTTATAACTATGGGGAAAACAGAGGCGGCGGCAGAAATTTTCCGACGGATTTAATTGGAAAATATATCCCCAATCTTTTTGTCGGTGTTGTTGAGGAACAGACAATCATATCATCTATTTTTCCTAAATTCTTTGAGCTGAAAGTTTCATTCGTTGATGATATAATATAGCAAATAGTAGCAAAATTTTTTTGTCAGAGTTCGGATCAGCGCCAGAAAGACTGAAATTAACTCTTGCAGGTCGAAATTCACTCTTCTTTTCACATGGGGAAAGGGATAATTAATTTCGATCTGCTTTTCGATTTTGTTTCTGAGTGCATGAATTTTTTGTTCTTTCTTTACTCGCTTTTGTCTTAATAAAAGACCCATGGTCGGAGAGACGAAAGAAATGTATTTCATTAAAGTTTAGCGGGCGACCAACCCGACCACTCAGAGGGATTTGTGTGGTCGTTAATAGAGGTCATTTTTAGATTATGTCTATGGACCGAAAAATTCTGAGCCGAACAAAAATGGTATTTGAGAGTAATGACCGCGATGTATAGCTACACTCTTGTATAATACAGATACTTTAGTTTTCCCTAATAATTCCACCGACAAGTTATCGAAACAGTCGATGGTAGAAACAAAATAAAAGTTTTCATCCTTGATCTCTTAGCCCTTTATCTCTCTTAATCTCTTAGTCGACTGACTGAAAACAGCCGGCAAAATGCGACATCTGTGTCGCCATGTCTGTTATTCTGTCAAATGAGGTGAGAACTACCGGCCGAATAGACGAGAAGTGAAACAGGTGTCAGTCATTCTAATATCTTATCCGTTAAGCAGTCGTGAAATTCGGACGCAAATCGCTTCATCAAAGAATATTAAACAACTTTTTGCAGTTATCGGAGATCCAATGCCAATAGTTAAAATCTGTTAATAACTTCATCGACAAAATGTAACTTTTCATTGAATTACTGCCAATTGAATTAAATATTTTTTTTAAATTTATACAGAATATAGGGGTTACGTAAATATCTCCTAACGTTTATGGCGAGCGCTCACGTGGCAAGGTTTGGAAGACACCAATACACGAACTTATATGACACAGGTTCTAACCAATCAGAGTCTTGTGAAGGGTTTTACGGCCTGTCGGCTACATGACTAATGCTTTCTAGAATTAAAATTTCGGATGATCTTTTTAATAGTTTTTCTTGAATATTCAGTATTTTGTATCCCATCTTATCACGTCAGAAACATAATTTATTAGATAAATTAATGATTTAGATTTTAATGGATTAGAGTAAAGAAGTGGGGGGGCAAGGGGGTAATTGCCCTCGTCGGTGAGCGCTTGTCCCCCCCCCTACGGAGAGAAGCTAAGACGTTAGGCCAAAATATTATTATTAGAAAATTTAAATATAATTATAAATATAAATAAAAATTTAGTAATAAATATTAATATTTAATTATAAAATATCAGTGCAAAATACTTTTGCACGTAAGTCATTTCAGCCGTAGGGGAGACTAGTGTACTTACGACGGGGCAAAAATTTCCTCTTGGCCCACCAGCTTAACGCCGCCCTGGAAGAATCTACGTTAGAATACAAATATTTGAAATTTCTAATTATAAATTATGTTTAGATGTAGAGAGTAAAATGGGATAAAATACTGAATATTCAAGAAAAACTATTAAAAAGATCATCCGGAAATTTTAATTCCAGAAAGCGTTAGTCATGTAGCGACAGGGTCAAAACCTTTCACAAGACTCTGATTGGTTGAACCTGTGTCCAGGTATAGGTTCGTGTATTAGTGTTCCAAACCTCGCGTGAGGCTCTCGCCATAAAGTTAGGGATACTTATGTAACCTCTATTCCTGTTTTAAATTTTAAAAATATTTAATTCAACTGGCAGGAATTCAATGAAAAGTTACATTTTAGTCAACAGGCATTACAAATTTAACTATTAGCAGAATCTCCGATAACTGGCAAAAGTTGTTTATCATTCCTGATGACGTATTTAAAAAATATTACTTACGGTACATGGGAACGAAAATTTGATATATGATATGAAAAAGAAAATCTGTGAGTAATCTCAACACTGAACGCTTCCCGTAAAATATATTGTATCCAAATAAAATTAAAAATGAAATTCATGGAAAAGCCAATACCCTAAACTATATAATAGGAAAACTAAAAACGCTGGCATGTCTCCGTCAAATACTGAAAATACTGCAAAGTAAGATTAAATTCCTTACAATCTCAACTATAGAAAAGCACAGAATTTTAATTTTAAATAGTTTGAATTAAAACTATAATTAAAAATGATTAATGGAAATTATAAACTATATAATGATCATATTAAAATTATGATGTCATTCAGAATTATTCTTAATTATATTAAAATAAAAGTTTTAATAATAAAGACGTTATTATTAAAGTAACATGAGCATTTGTATTTCGTATCCAGAACGATAAGCAATTGAACTTGAATCTGAGGATCCGGATTCGTTAAGAGAACGATTCCGACCAATCAATTGAGCAATAAATCAATAAACAGAAAATATATTAAGTGAAATGAATCTAAAATTAATTCATTCCAAGAAATTAAACAACTGTAACAAAATATCTTAACTTGTACAGAATCTGAGTTTTAGTTTTATTATTTTTTAATCTTTCTTGATTCACTCTAATGATTAGGTTTTACCAGCCTTTTAATGAAATGAAACGAAAACATCTTTGCAAGATTATTTCACCAATAAATAAACCAATAGGAGAAAAGGTGCCAAATTCGGAATGCGTTTACAACAACAGAGAAGTGTCGCGATAATTCTTGGCGATCATCCGTCTGTGATATAGACAATTTAATAAGTTTCTGGTTGGATCTTGAAGTGAATTTTCTACTCAAAATTCCACCCAACACTGACCTTAAACATTTTTGCATATTGCCATTCTCTTGCTTTCCAACTGGTTCAGCTACTTGGCTGACAGCGATTATTTTAATATTATAGGTGTAAACACTTTTCATCGCATTAATTAATTGCTATTTTGAAATTTTCCCACTATGGAAGCCGAGATTTTTTCAGCACTTTGATCCAGATTGATGTTCAGTAATCAATTTCTTTTCAGTTGAACATTTTATTTAATTTTTACATTTTAAAAATTTATGGCTGAATATTACCCATCAGAAATAGCACGATTGGTCTTAGGTAAGATTTTTACTATTGTTCAGATAAATTTTGCAATCTGAGATAATAAAATTCCCCTTTAATACCTTTTCTTCTTTTATTGTGTTCAAAAATTGTATTTTTATTGGTCATTTGATTACTGTGGCTTTCTTATCATTCTTTGCAAAAGAAAATTGAACTCTTTATTTAAAACCTAGGAGATGATAGAGTAAATGTGGAGTTTACGGTACCCACCTATTTCTCGCCAATTTTTTCTTGGTGCAATTTCATGTGCCGTCACCAAATACTGTTTTGGATGTGCAGTGTGCTTTTTATTGCTCTCTTGTGCATACATCACCTGAAAAGGAGAGATTGAGCATGCAATGCCTGTGGCATTTCAAGTGTGTACTGGGCAAATTTTTTTAACTTAAAAAAACATCAACGGCTTCGCTTTCAGCATAGCAGGAAACTAGTAGCTTCACTTTTTCATTGAACGTTAGGAATCTAGATTTTTAAAAAAATTCCAAAAACGAGAATTTCCGCACACGATGCCTGTGGCATTTCAAGCGCGTACCTGGTAAATTTTTTGAAGTTAAAAAACCTCAGTGGCTTCGCTTTCAGCATAGCGGAAAACTCGTAGCTTCGCTTACAAAATATTGTCCATAGTTATTTTGAAAGAATTTTCTGCTAACTTCAGAAGTGTGATTTTTTTTTTTTTTTCCATATTAAAATGAGTAAATTTCCTTTTGTGAAATAGTTAAGTGATAAGGAAAGTATGTAAATTCTAAACATAAGTACAGTAGACTCTCTCTAATCTGACACTTCCACCAGTCTGACGCACCTGCTGGAACATGTTACTTGGTGATGAATCATTCTTTCCTGTTAAAACTTGAAACCTTCCCCCATTCAGCACAATGCGGTTTATATTTTTCTATTGACTCTCAATAGTCCGGACACTCTCTATAATCCAACAGGCATCTGGTCTCATATGTGTCAGATTATAGAGGGTCTACTGTTTTGAAATATAATTTTTTTTTTTTAAATTAATGGTTAAAAGTTATTTTTGATATTGGAATCTTTGAAAATAAATATTTTTCTTTAGAAAGCTACTTTTCCCTTTAGTGGAGCCCCCGACAAAAACCAGCCAAATCTTAGCAATAACTCTCATGAGTTATTCTTAGTGATGAATGTTGGTGCAAACGGAATAATACCAAAATTCAAGCTCTTTTTCCCCTTGACCTTTAAAACACTCTAGACCCTTTCAGTGAGTGGGATGACATGGATTTGTAAAAACAAAATCAAGCCTGGTGATGATTGGGCTATGTTAATGGAAAAGTACCTTTAGAAATTATTATTACACTTCAATATTAGATCATTACAGCTGTGTGATAGATCATAGAATGTTCTGTTATCATTTCAGTTTTTTTTTTTTAATTAAAAATTTGAATTTATGCAACAGTATCATAATTTTGACTAATTAGGAAAGGTGTCTTATCATTCAGTATTATTTTATTTTAATTAAAATGATTGTCTTTTTCATTTTTTTATGTTGTTAATATTATATTTAGGGTATTTAAAAGAAGCAAATTGTCCAAAAGCATGGGAAACATTTTTAGTAGAAAGTGTCGATCTTCGAGAACACTATCGATTATTACAGAGTGGAAGATCATGCTCTACAAATATCGAAGGAAAGTCATTGTTGGAAATCCTTCATGAATATTGCCACCTTAAAGGTAAAACTACTAGTTTTTAACCTTAAAGCCTTAAAGTATTGTCACTCTCGTATGTGTATTAATATTCCATCTTTTAATTGATTATCTAGATGCTACTGAAAGAGATACAAGAAATGAAATCAGTTCAAGTTTTGCCAATTTAAATGTTTCCTGTGGTGATCTAAAATCAAACAATATAAATCCTAATGTTTCCTGTTCTGAAAGTTTCAAAACTCTAAAAAAAGTGAGTTTGCAGATACATTTTAAATTGCTTGTAAACAAGTATATTCATAATAAGCAAGAACATTTATTATCATCCTGTTTTGTACTATTTTTTTATATATATATTGCTTTGCATCTAAGGTATTTCTTATTAATTATAAAAGCCATCTCTTATTATTTTTTATTTCTTGTGATTATTATTTTATGTTTTCTTGATTGAAATTCAAGGCCATAGTTTGAAAAAGTTATTTCTTCTACAATTTTAAAATGATGGTAATTTAACTCCTTTCAGCAGTGATCTTACCACTATTAATTTTTTTGTAAACGTCACTTTATATATAAATTTTATCAAATGTATTTTTCTTTGCATTTTTTTTTTTTTCTTTTTGTCTGATGAATGTTAACTCTTTTTCTTGTCACTAATATTCTCAATCTTTTCACTAATTTGTTACGGCCCCTAAATTTCAAAATAATTGGCACAATGTGTATTTTTCCAAATTGAATATCTATTTTGATTTTTTTTATTCTATGCTTTTCTATTTCTTTTATGAATTTTCTAGTTATTAATATGAAATCATAGTAAATTGGTATTATTATTCAATGATCTGAGAAAATTTAGATGTTTATTGTATTTAAGTAAAATGATTTATCGCCTTTGATAAGTCATTTTACTTGATATTACATCTTTGATAATTCTTTTTCATGTCATTTTAAAGCAAGTTGCTGGTCTGTTAACCAAATTTTTTCCATAGATTCCATATCCTGTTTTTAAAAAAATAACATAAACCTGCTCATTCATGTTCCTTAATATAGCATTTTCTTTTGTAGTGAATTAAAGCAATTTAACTTACACATAATAATATAGAAAATTGATTTCTGTCATTGTATTATATTGATTTTAAAAGATATTGATATATATTCTAAAATTCTGGGTAACACAACTCGATTATTGAATTTTTTTCTTATTTAACTCATTACAAGCATGAATGATTTTTCACATTTTTGAATGTGTAGTGAGTAAATCCAATTATTTACACACAACTGCAACAATTGTATATCTAATATGCAACAGATGTGATCACAGTATCGTACCTCCTAAGTGTTAATTAAGGAACAAACTGGTAGAAACAGAAATATTTTAATATGAAAATTTTTGCAGATCTATTGATTATATCAGGGCATCTTAAACTTTTTCCCACTCACAACCCATTTTTGGATGATAAAATTTTTGATGGCCTATTTTTCATCATAACAATGTTGTTATGGACCCTAAATTGCAAAATAAATAAGAAAATAAAGCATTCTTTAATGATAACTGAAATGAAATTGATGTATAGTAAATATTAAAACAAATCTCTGGAAAGAATCATCTGGAATTTTCAAAAAATTTGAAAGAATCACTTAAAATAAGAGAATCAGCTTGACTTATAAAAATCAGAATGATTCTCTATTTTTGCTTGAATAAGTTGAAAGAAGACTGCCCTCTACAAGTTGGCAACTTTTTTTTTTTTTGAAATCCCAACTTGGATTGTGGAGTTGCACTGGGCTACATGAGTGAGGGGGGGTTGGAGACTTTTTTTTTTTTAATTCTATTCTTTTTGAGTTCACAATAATTTTACTGATCAAGCGCAATTTTTTCTTCCATTATATTTGTTTTGCACAAAAATTATATTGGAGCATTTTATTTTAACTCTAAACACTTCCTAAATTTTTGTTCCAGAATAATGCTGAGGTGTTTTATAACTCCAAAATTCATCAGACTACTCAGTCACAAGCCACTGTTCATTTTGCTCAAGGTGGAAATCGATCACCGTGGAGTGTGCAAACTCGTCTGTTTACTTCTACTAGGTCACATTTATCCAGGATGCCCAGTCACTTAAAGAGAGTTTGTGTAAGGGCTCTAGATTTTAGTACTGGTGCTGAAAGTAAGCCAAAGACATTTTATTACTTGCAAATATTAAATGCTTATATTTCCAAATGATATATCCTGAAAGGAATCAGTGTCACTCTCTTGTATGTAGAGCTTTCCTAATGTAATCACAATTTTCATTATCAATTCTTTAATGTTATCAAAATCACATAATCCTGTCATACTAATACTTTTTTTATCTACTTTGTTCAGTTTTTAAGTTTCAGATTCATATGTGGAAATCGAAGCAGATTGAGATTCAAAAAACTCTTCATATATAGTAAAGCATAATTTATATGTCTTTCAAAGGGACTGATGTAAAACGACGTATAATCAAAATTTTACCAAGCAACTTTGATTATTACAAATTTAATTCTACTACTGAAAATTCATTTAAAAGCATTAATTTTTGAGATTATATTAATATAACACTACATAGTATGGAAATCAATACTTAAATTTTAAAATTAAACATTTATCATAAAAGTGAGAAAATTCATAATTTTATTGCATATCTTGAGTACTAATTATACATATGTTATACCATTTATGTGCATGCAGGTAGGAATTAATTAAATAAATCTTTAACAGTCATCTGATGTGCTGATTATCTGTGAGTATGAAGTACAGGATTATGGATCAAATTAAGTTCATTGAATGTTTTTTCACTATTCTTTTATCAAAAGAAATAAGTTCAAAGTTTTTCAATGGAGTTTATTGCATCTTTAAAGAGAGGTAGGATAACTTCTTCATTATCACTTAAATCAGCACCAGACAATTTCTTCTCTTTTAATTCATCAAATCTAAATAATTTCAAAGTCATGATATCTTTATCACAGTTCATGTACTAGAAAGGAATTTTTCTCATTTTAGAACAGGGAAAAATTATGTGTAATTGAAGCTTTGCATCACATAAACAATGTTATTTTATCATTACAATGAATACGAATGAAACAGACTGAAATGAAAATATGTATAAATTAGAAATGTATAAACAGTGTTTTACTGTAGATTTATTCCTGTTTGGTCTTGAATCTTCTCTGCCTCCTCTTTTGCTCTTTGTGAAATTGTTGGAAATCCCATAATTATGGGAAGAATGGGTTCAAAAGCATTATTAGGTACCCAACTAGGTTCGGAGAAAAAAATTTTAAAAAGCATGCACAAAAAGATTTACAGAGCTAAATAGCAAAAATAGTCTTAAATAGTCACAATTAGGAATAAAAATTTATATATCATCAGTAAATTTTGAAAGTAATATTTTTTTTCCAAGAATTTTAATAAAAATTTCAATGTTAAAAAAAAAACATAATTGAAAAAATATGGGACATAATTAATTTTAATTTCGCATGTGAACTTCTCAAATTATCTAGAATGTAATAGACTGCAAGTAAAATTTATTTTAATAAATAAATATTTTATGAACATTGAAAGTTAGCGTAATTGATTTTTTTGCCAAAATTATTGTTTGTGTCAAACTGAAAGTGACTATAAAACATGACTAAATGAAGCTATCATAAAATCTGAGGTCTATTACTCTTTCAAAGGTTTTTGACACAAGTGTACCAAATTTCAACGAATTTTAATGAATTTTTCTCGAGATATCACGTTTCTCGTGGACCAATTTTAGCGAAATTTCCATTTTTCAAAAAACACATTTAAAAAATATAATAACACATTAGTTCAAATAAATATCAAGGAATACAATAGTAAAGGAATAAGAATAAAAACAAAGATTGTTTTAGAATCTTAAAAAGTGTGGCTCTATTTTTTAGATCATAAAAAAGTTTTTGAATTTTTCTTCAAAAATCACTTTTTCAACCTAATCGGATCGGTGAAGTAAAGCTTTCCACCAGCACCAGCAGCTGAGATTTGCAAAATTATATATTGAAAGAATTGCAGCATTTTCATCATTTATCATGCTGTTGCATCTTCTCAGTGCCCTGCCAAACAAGAGTATGCAATATTCCAACCACAGAGTAGCACATAATGCTGTCCAAGTACTTTTTATACATAGCTCGAGTGCAAATAAAAATAATGAATTTTCTTTTCCCCCATTGAACAATAACTTTTCAGTATTTAGCTAACAGAAGTAACAAAAAAAAATCTACAAAATAGTACAAAATGGGGCAAAATACTCATTATTTGTGCACTCTTAATCAAAGAAGACATTGGAATAATTTTACAAAATGGATCACAGCCTTTGAAAAGGAAGAGGAGGGAGATCTTTTTTAAGGTTTTTAGACTAATGATATGTCCCATTTGCTGATACCTTTACATCAGCATCTGTAGAGATAGATTTACTTTTATCTGAACCCATTCAAGAAAATTAATACTCATGAAAAAAATATTATTGCACATTCTAGGGATTTGGAGGTGGGACCCATCTTCTTTAGCAAACAGCCTGAAACAAAAAAAAAATAAGGAAATTTATGGTTTTCTATAGTATAGTGATGAAATAAGTATTCTAACTATATTTTTATTTGAATCCGTCCTCTAAATTGACTTTCACCACCATCACTATAAAGACGAGAAAATATGAACTTCCAATTCATCATTTACAGAAAAAATGAATTGCTATGTTGCTTTGCTATCATTTCTATTAGCAGAATCACTGATATCTGGTTGAAAATGTACACCACCCAAAAATTCTTTTCTTACCGTACTTGCAGATGCTGTAGTTTTTCTATCAATTTTCAGAATTCTCAAGCCAGAAGTGTTTTATTTAATGTTTGATTTGCTATACATTTTAATTTTCAAAAGATCGGTATTTAATTCAAAACAGAAAATGCATATTTAATTAATTTAGAAGTCCTTGCATAGTGTTTAAAAACTGTATTGCAATCTTTTCTCATATAGCTTAACAGTGAATTTTACTGATATTTTTTTTGTTGTGTTCATTTATTTGATACAATTTTTAAGAGGTCAAGTAATCAGGTCAATGAAAATTTTTTATTTTGTATGCAATAGTGTCTCGACATTGTATATAGAGCAGGGATGAGATTCTTCCGTTTTTTCGCTGATTTCCGCTTTTTTTGTTATTTCGGAGAAATTCCGGGTTTTTTTTATCTTTTTTTTTTCTCTCAAAATTCCGGTACCCCCCGGTTTTCAATTTTTTCCCCCTGCAAAAATATGCTTTTTCTTCCAAAAATTCCGCTTTTACACAAAAAAAAAGAAACTTTCTTGTCTTACGTTTTCGAAAGAAAATTCTGGGAAAATATGCTTGACTGTGCGGCTGAACTCCACCGGCTAGGAAATCTAGCTAATTCATCTTCTACTGACGAATCAGCAAGCTCTACAAGGATGAACATTCCAACAATCAGTGCCATTCAAAGTATTAAGTACCACCTTTTTGCAGAAAACAAAACCTTTATGGCATATTTTGCAAAAAGAAAAAAAAAAAGATTTTTTTGCATGAAAATGTTGAAAAAAATTAGTTGAAAACTTAAGGTCATCTTGTAGGGCATACCAAGATGAAGAAATAAAAAAAGGAACATAAACAAATAAATAAACTGCATAAAAAAAGAAACTCCTGTCAAAAAAGGCAGCTAAGAAGTTGTGTGCAAATGCAGAAAAAACGCAGAGAATAGGACATAAAAAAAAATCTTCTCAAAATAAAACATAAGATTTACCTAGGCATTCTAGAGATAACGTAGTCCCGACAACTGTGCCAGTAATTAAAAAGACAGATATTACTGAAGACTGTGCAAAAACTTTAGTCTTTATTGAAAATAAACTTGCAGAGGATGCAAACACGTCCCTTTATTGAAGAAAAATCTGCCAAAGGTAGGAGCCCTCCAAAACAAGGACTGAAACGTGTTAATGGAGATCTGTTACCAACAAAAGCCACACAAATAGAAAAACGAAAGAAACCCACTTCTTTAACAATTAAGGAAATGTTTCAAAGGGTTTCAAATAACAATAATGCTAAATGAATCTGTCATTGTAACTGTACAATTTCTCGACCCCTCTCACTTTATAAGGTGCAAAATCATTGTGGTGTTACTTTTGCAAAAATGTATAAAAATAAAAGAAATAAAACAGAATTCAGTATATGATACATTATTATAATTTATAAAGAGCTAATACACTTTATACAACTGCATGAGGCAAAAGAAATTATTTGTCCTTATTTTTATTTATTTTTTGAGCTAACTTTTATCAAAAGGCTATTAAATATAATTCTTCTCAGACTTCCGTTAGGTGAATGTTGCATCTCAGTGATGTGCAGGTGGTAAATATGTTTTAATGTCTAATTTTGAATTTTCTGATGCCCCTGATGATGTGTTAAACGTGTTTGTTAACTCTTAATGTGAATAATTTAATATTCTTTTTCTTATTTATACGTACTGAATTATAAATAATTAAGTTATTAATTATTATAGTGTAATATTGTAATATTTTCATCATGTTGCATGTTCTGATCTTTTACTTCTTTCGCGTATAAATATTATGGTACAAATTTTTTTGCTCACGTGTGATTTCAGTCTTTTTGCTTTTTTGCCAATCTCATCCCTGATAGAGCCAATTTTCTGAAGAATCTTTTACAGTAAACACAGTTTCCTGTGCTTGATTGAATCAATTAATTTTAAAGTTCTTACTTATGCAACAT
>BGPR01034504.1:0-16445 GCA_013235015.1 Araneus ventricosus
TTACAAATGGAATTATTTCGTCATTTAGTTTAATTTCGGGATCAAAAGGAAGACTACGTTTCCGACAGAAATGAACAGCTGCTGTTTTCGATGAAGAGATGGTATAACAATTATTATTGCACCACTGCGTGACACTATTCACTGCAATTTGCAATTGTCGCTGTATAAAATTCATATTTGTCCCTGTACAAGAAATGTACAGGTCGTCAACATATAAATAACCTCTCACGGAAGTTGGCAATTGTTTTAAAATATTGTCAATTTTTAAAATAAAAAGAGTCGCACTTAAAACGCTACCCTGAGGAACACCTTCTTCTTGGATAAAAAAGTCAGAAAACTCAGATTCCACTTTGACTCGGAATTTCCTGAGTTGTAAAAAATTTTTAATAAAAATGGGTAGGTTTCCCCTCAAACCCAGATCATGTAAATCTTTTAAAATTCCGTACCTCCAGGTCCGGTCGTAAGCTTTTTCAATGTCAAAAAAGACGGCGACCAAATGCTTTCTCTGTAAAAATGCGAGTCGAATGTCTGTTTCAAGAGCAAGCAGGTTGTCAATAGTGCTCCGACCCTTTCGGAACCAACTTTGGGATGGGTGGAGAGATTTGTTTGCCTCTAAGTAATACATGAGCCTGCGATTGATCATTCGTTCCAGTAGTTTGCAAAGACAACAGGTCAAAGCAATTGGGCGGTAATTAGATGGATTTTTTGGATCTTTACCTGGTTTCAATAAAGGAATTATTATAGCCTGCTGCCATTGAGTAGGAAAATATTGCTCTTGCCAGATACGGTTGTAGAAATTTAATAAAGCGGCCTGTGATTCAGTAGTTAGGTGTTTAATCATAGAATATGTAATACTGTCTGGACCAGGAGAAGAATCCTGTACAGAGGCAAGACACGACTGGAATTCCAGGAATGAAAAATTACTGTTATAAGAAAAATTGGTCCGGGAATTAAAATTTAATTTTTGTTTTTCTGTATTAATTTTGTGGTTTAAAACCTGTTGAGGGTAATTTTGGCTACTAGATGTATGAGCTAATGTCGAGGCTATTGAATCGGCTATTCCCTTCAAGGATGAAATTGTTTGACCATTATGTATTAAAACAGAGATAGCATTACTATTGAAAACACCTGAAGCCCTTTTAACTTTCGTCCACAGATGACGACTTGAAATTGTGTAAGTGATGGATGAGATAAACTTTCGCCACGAAGCCCTGCGACTGCGTCGCTGGATTCTTCTGGATTCTGCTCTCGTTTTTTTGAAATTTATGAAGTTTTCGGTCGTAGGGTACCTGCGAAATATATTCCAAGCTTTCCTTTGTTTTTTGTAGGCCTGCCTACAATCCGCATTCCACCAGGGTTTGCTTTGTTTCCTCCGCTTTCCCAGTGTTTTGGGAATGGAATTATCTGCAGCCTCAATTATGGTGTTAACAATATAGCTCAGTGCTTGTTCGATGGAAGAGGATTTAATTGTGTCTGAGTTAATGTTGGAGAGAGAGGTGAACTTTTCCCAATTTGCGGCATTTAAAATATATTTGGGTGGACGGTAAGAATTGGCTGGATTGTGTCTATTATCCGTGACGATTAAAGGAAAGTGGTCACTATTGTATAAATCGTTATCAACAGTCAAATTCAAAAAAGGTAAAAGGGATGGAGAAGAAATTGCGAGGTCTACTGAGTGAAAGGTGCGGGTTGGTAAGTGGAAATTTGTCTTTTCATCAGAATTTAAGAGGCATAAATTGTGGTCTGCAAGAAACTGTTCGATTTGAAGGCCACGAGAGTTGGAATCAGTACTGCCCCAAAAGGGACTATGGCCGTTTAGGTCGCCCAAAATAATAAATGGAGAAGGAAGTTGAGAAATTAGATTATTGAGGTCTGTTTGACTGATCCGTTCACTGGGAGGCAAGTAGAGGCTGCAGACAGTTACCAAGGATTGCATCTGAATGCGGATAGCAACAGCTTGAAGGTTAGTGTTCAGGTTTAAAGACATGGACGGAATATGAGATGCTGCAAGAAGTGCGACGCCGCCAGAAGCGCGATCTTGAATATGGTGTTTACTGAAAATTTCATAATTGCGGATATAATGCTTATCTGTTTTGAGATAAGTTTCCTGAAGTGCAATACAGGCGGGGTTGTGTTTATTTATAATATCTTTCAGTTCTGAAGATTTATTCATAAAGCCTCGACAGTTCCATGAGATGAAGGTAGCCATGAAAAAAAGGGACGAAACAAAAAAGGAACCACACAAAGCACAGGCGGCTAGGAGGAAAGCGAGAGGTCATCGACCTCACTAGTCGACATGTCCGATTCTTCAGATGGATGGACTTTGAGAGTGTCGCTGTCATCGTCGTCGTCAATATTATTTTGTTTAAAAGAATCTTTTAAGAAATCTTCTCTGGAGAGGGATCTATCTCCAAGAGAAGATTGGTCTCTCTTCGCGGCAAGTATGCGCGCACGTTTTTCTTCCTTCGATTCTTTGGCTTTCGCCAACTGATTTGATTTTTTTGTTGATTTTTTGTGGTCACGGGTTTTTTTAATCTTAGTCGTTTCAGAAATGGAACTGTTTTTCAATGATGAATATGTATTAGGTGGAGCTGGAGAAGTAGTAGATGCTAGTGGTATGTTTAATGAATTTCTTGTGGGAGGTAGAGGAGTATTTTTCTCAGAATCTGTATTTTTAACTATTGGACAAGGTAATGTTGGTTCAGATACTAGTGTTGGAGTTGGATTTGAAGGAGTCTGAGATATGGAAGAGGAATTAGACTTTTCCTCCCATGATTTTTTTATGGCGAGAAGCGCCAGCCAGTCAGATTTTTTTATTGTCACTGTGTCGTTATCAACAGTTGCATTTACTATTGCATGAGAAGCAGATCTATTGATTACGGCAGTGGTTTGTATTTGTGGAGTTTTGGGGATTAGAGGAGGTGTAGCTGAGGAATTTAAGGCAGAAGAATATGAAATACCTGGTTTTGGTGTTCTGTCCATTACAATTTGTCGGGCTTCTTGAAATGAAATTTTTTTGGTTATTTTAATTGTTTGAATCTCTTTTTCTAGTTTGTAACGTGGACAGGAGCGAGAAAAGCTTGGGTGTTCACCGGAACAGTTAAAGCATTTTGGTGTGGTAGACTTACAGGTTTGGCTATTATGATCTGGAAGAGAGCAGTGGGCACAATTTTCTTTATTTCCTCTGCAGGCTGTGATAGTGTGACCGAATTTTTGGCATTTAAAACAACGGATGGGATCAGGTATATAAGGTTTCACTGGACAGTTTATGTAGGCTATTTTAACACTTTTTGGTAACGTTGGGTTGTTGAACGTGAGGATCAGATGTTTGGTGGGAAAAATTTGGCCATGTCGTTTAATAGTGATTCTTTTTACAGCTATTACATTTTGGTTTTTTAAACAGTCCAGGAGATCTTCTTCAAGATCTCTCTGGAATTCACTCTCTGAGATGACACCTTTGGAGTAATTGAGGGTATGATGTGGACTGGCTTTTACTTTGATATTTCCGATTTTATCTAGTTCCATTAAATTGTCTGCCTGTTTAGAGTTCATGATTTCAATCAGTATATTACCATTGTTTAATTTTTTAATTGTTTTAACCTCTCCAACTATTGCTAAGATTGTTTTATGGATTAAAATAGGTGATGCAAGTTTTAAGTCATTTTTTGTTTCAGAACTGATGATGAAGAATTTGGAAAAAGCATTACTATGTTGGTTAGATGAAGGACCCATATGATATTGAAAATGATTCGGGTTCCGACGGCATCGCCCACCACGGAGCCCAACAAGGGATGGCAGTTACCGGCTCTGGATTTTCCAGCCTCGGCACTTGCCATGATGCTAGCCGGAACCTATACGCTGGGAGTCACCCCCGGGGACAGTGACCACCCTTAACGCCAAGCCCAAGGAGTGACCCCTTCGCTTGATCCCCTTGAGCAGACCAGCCATGCGACTGGGATACCAGCCGATTGATACACCGGGGACCGAAATGTACCACCCGTCTAATGGGTCGCCACGCACGGCCAACACGTGGGGGTAATTTGCTGTCCATGAGAAGCTAGAAGCAAACAGAGCGGCAACAGCTTCTCATGGAGAGCTCCCTCGCATACCCTCGAGGGAAGGAAGAAAAAAGGCGAAACTCAAAAAAGAGGCAAAACTCGAAAGGAGAGCAGACACTAGGGTACCTCGGGGTCGTGAAGCCCGTCACACCTAAAGTAGATGTGCCCCTGAGGGGCTCGTTCGATGTCTCTTTCGCAAACAATTCTCAAGTGAACGGAAACAACCCTTCCACAGAAGCAATTAGCAATGACAGAAATGTCGAGGAAGATGTAGACAACCCAAACACACATCTCTCCCAAGACTCTGATTCTCGAACTCAAGACAGTCAATCACGCGCTGACCCGCCTCCTGCCTCCATCCCGAACTTCAACTGTAGAACGGGAAATTCAATTAACATCGTCTTCCCCATCTCTGGATGCCTTCCATGCACTGAGACTGGATGCGAATTTAAATCAAATGGTACGACTTACAATATTTGTAAGCGCAGCCTGAAGAGGCATCTTGATACGCACCATCACATCCAAATCAAAGCTTGCTATTTCTGGTGTTACATCTGTCAAGCCAGAATCACTCGCCATCCTGCGGCACATGGTTGCCTGAAAAATGGTCAGCTGCTCTTGCCCCCTGAAGTCCCGTTTGAATGGAGATGTAACACTTGCAGTCTCGCTCATAAGTTGCGAGACATCAAAAACTCGGGTGCCCCTCTAACTCTGAGGAAACCGAAAAGCATCCCGAGGCGGGCACGTTTTACACCCGTGATCCCCGAGCCAGGAGACGAGTCTCTTCCTGTTCCTGGAGCTCCAACAGATGGGAATGACCTTAACATCCTCACACCACCTGCGACCAACCCGGACGAGGACAACAGTATATTGAGATCCTTTATTGTTGAGATTGCAGCACTCCTCGAGTCTGAAGCTACGGATGATGCATTCAACTACTTCTGCGTGATTGTGGAACAAGCAATCGCCGAAATACAATCATCCGTATTGAACGGACCTCCGAGAGATTTTTCTAATGCTCCACCTGCTCCTCCAGTGAATGTCGCGGATCCAAAAACCATTCAGATGTTGTTCAGAAAAAACCCTCGGAAGGCCATTAGAGCAATCACAAAGAAAGATGGGGACAGATGTAAGATCCCAGTGTCAATCCTCGAACCCCACTTCACCAGAGTATGGGGGCCTAGCAACTTTCAGCCAGACTTCTTTAGGCAATGTGAAGAAGAGCGAGTCCCACTCCTGGACACCCCATTCACCATCAGTGAGGTGAAGACAAAACTGAAGAATGCTGAGAACACTTCTCCTGGGCCAGACAGAATCGCATACTCTGACTGGAAGTCAATCCCTTCCTCAGTCAAATTCTTGACTTCAGTGTTCAACGGATGTGTTCACTTTCGGCGCATTCCACCTTCATGGAAAACATCCACCACGGTGCTTCTACCAAAATCTGGAGACCCATCTCTCCCTAACAATTGGCGTCCAATTGCACTCTCCGCGACCATCTATAAGATGTTCACGAAGTGTCTTGCGGCTCGTCTCAGCACGTGGTGTGAAAGATATGATGTTCTGTCTTCGTGTCAAAAAGGCTTTACACCCCATGATGGTGTAATCGAGCATAACTACGTGTTGAAAAATTTCCTGGACTCGGCTCGCAAGAACCACACTGATGCCTGTATCGCATGGCTTGACGTGACGAATGCGTTCGGGTCAATCCCTCATGAAGCCATCTTTGAAATGCTTACTCGATCTGGTGCTGGGCTCCCATTTACAGACCTAATCAGAGACATCTATGCAAACTCATCAACGAAGATCCTGAGTGACGGAGGCCTTTCTCGTGACATCCCTGTACAAAGTGGAGTGAAGCAGGGATGCCCAATAAGCGGTCTTCTATTCAATCTTTGCATAGACCCCATCATTCGTGGTCTCCAGGCAGACAACGCCTCACATAAGATTCTGGCCTTCGCGGATGACCTCTGCCTCCTGGCGAACTCTGCGGAAGAGCTTCAACTCTCTCTTTCCTTCGTGAATGCTGGCCTCAAGCGTTTGGGACTGTCTCTCAATCCGGCTAAGTCTGTAGCCCTCCATGTGTCCGGGAAGGAACCAGTTGGAGTGCATGATTCTCCTCTCTACATTGACAACTACAGGATAAGAAATATTGCTGAGGGCGATTTCCATAAGTTCTTGGGGAAACACGTGGGGTTCAACCCATGCCCTGATTATAAACATCTCTCTGAATCAATTGACTCCACGTTGCCTTGATACATCTGACTTTAGCTCCAGTGTGTGTTCTCCTTTCTCTCCGGATCCTGCTACTAATGATTCCAAAGATCTCGACATCCCCCTCGACCTCAGCCCTGTTAGGGCGTCCGGATTGTCAATGGAACTTTGTTCTATCTCTCAATGCAATGGAAACAATTCGTCCAGCTGCACGAATGTGAACCAACTACTCGAATTGAAACTAGCTGAATGCTTCGAACAGCTTGCTGTTTCTCCAATGGATTTAATGGTTAGACCTCGAATTCATGAGCTGACTGAATCGAATCTCGAAATTCTGCGTAATCTGGCAGTAGTTGAGTCTGAGGTTTGTCTAATTGCAAATCCTGTTCTCCAAATTGGTCCTCCGACTGATTCGAAATCTGTTGGTCCAGATTCTGATAATGATAACAAATCCAACAAAGGTATTAAAGACGATAAATCCTCTGATCCTTTTTGCCCGGATAAAAATACGACACTTGAATCATTGGAGTCTGAAAAGGAGCGTGGGTGTCCTTCAGTTGGTGTATCTAAATTTGATTGTCACCTATGCCCGTTTTCCGCTGTGAAACGGAGTGGCCTTAGGCTCCATTTGAAAAAGAACCATGGTATTTGGAAAATTCCGAAGCATTCTAATGGTCTCAGTGAAAACTCCTCTAAGTGTTCTGTGGTGGTGGAGTCTGCCATGGACCCCAACAATGTAAACATGTCGGCTCCTTCAGCCTTTTCTGAAGATGTAATTTCTGATAATTCGTGCTTTTCTTCCTCAAAGTCCACAGTGAAGTCTCCTGTAGTTGCCTTTGATGATTTCTACAATGCACCTGAAGATAAAAACAAGCAGGCACCTTCTTCCAATAAGATTCCTACAGTTATCATTGAGCTGGACAAATCACCTGCCACTTTCAAACCAGTCAAATACTTCCCTGACTCGCTCAGGTGTAGCTTCTGTGAGCAGGTAATGTCCTCCCCGCGGTCTTACTTCGAGCACGTAAGAGAATTTTTGCACTATGAGAAGTCCGCTCCTGCGTCCTTCGAAGACTTCTTGACTGACAACAATCCTCCACACTCTGGGCTTGTTGCTAAACGTGAAACTCTGGTTTCCCCACCCGCCCCTGATGAGGGAGTGGAAAATTTTCCTGACGATGAATCTCCTTCAGACTTCCTGTGCCTGACCTGTAATAATAGGTTTCCATCTGAGGCAATTTTCCTCCAACATGAGTGCATGTCTCAGTCTTCTCTCTGCGAAACAATGGTGAGGTGCCCAAAGTGTACGTACTTTGCGGCCTCTCTCGACTTAATGAAGATTCATTTGAACACATTTCATTCTCCATTCTTTTCCGACTCTGAGGATGAACAGGTTGAAAGGAAGTCCCCAGTTCCGAATGAAATGAACGCTCTTTTGGTTTACAACCCTCTGAGTATTAGAAATCAACTGCTTCCGCCAAGTCCTGGGCCAAACCGCAATTGTCCTGTCTGTGGATTTGTGGTACGAGCCATCCATGACTCCAAGGTCGAAAAGATCCTTCTTAGGCACGTTGTGTCCAAGCACTCGTGCCAGAACTGTAAATTTGTCGAAAAATCTAATGGGCAACTTGCTGATCATGTGCGCCTCTGCAGAAAGCAAGCACTTGGCAAATCATCCTCTGTTGTGAGAAATCTTGTGAAGTCGTTTGATCCTGTTTCTAGTAACATCACGAATATGCAAGTGAACACTTCCGATCTTTCCTCTGGCAGCATCACGAACCGTCTCCCTGCAACTCCATCCCACACTTGTTCTGGCTGCAATATGAAGTTCACGTTTGCATTCATGCTCGACGTTCACTGCGCCAGGTGTGACGCTTTTCTCAGACTGACCGACGACCCTTCGAGATTTGCAAATCGCAGAGTGCTCTACTCTTGCAATTCTTGTAGTTTTATTGGGAAGAACGAAAAGGAACTGGAAATTCATTTGCTTAACCTTCATGGAATTCGACTTCTTGGTCATGAATACTCCAATGGCGATCCTCCGTCTGACTCTCAGGCGATCACTAATGGAAGATGTTCGTTTAATGTGGATTTTACTATCACCCCGCCTGCTTCCCAGGATAATGTCGATCCAGATGATCCGCCTTCTCATGTCGATTCTCAATCCAATAGAGCTTCCTCTAACAGAGTGCATTCACTACTTTTGAAGTCAATCCCGACCGAAAATTGTAGAATTCAGGATACCCTGAATATCATCTTTCCGTTTCTTGGTGGACTTGCGTGTCCCGAACCGGGGTGTTCCAAGCACTTCCTAACGAAGTCTTGGTATTCTACAAGAGGAGATCTCGTCCGCCACCTTAAAAGGGACCATAAGCTCCCAATTTCAAAAACCTTCTACTGGTGTTCTGTGTGCAAACTGCATATTTCCAAGAATCCGTCTACTCACCCATGCATCCGGCAAACGGGAACCTTGATTAGGCCAACAGTACCTTTGTCGTGGAGTTGCAGCAAATGTAATGATTCCTTCACTACTGAAACCGGGCTTAGGAATCATTTAAATGCACATAGGAATACCGAAATCTTACAATCTGGAGTTCAACCCTCTATTGTTCCACCTGTGAAGACTCGAAGGAGGAATCGGCCTCCCCAGGTTGAGGTTCCAGAAGATACAAATGAAACCATTGCGGACCCTGCTATTCAAAATCAGTCTGAAGATTTCCCGGATATCCTTACGCCGCCTCTTACGGGCGAAGAAAGTGAGAATTCCCTACTTAGAGCATACATTGATGATATATCTGTCCTAATTGATGAAGATCCTTCCGATTCTAACTTTACGTACTTCTGTTCCTTAGTCGAATAAGCAGTTGAAGAGGTGCGAATCTCTGAGGTCTCTGCCCCTGTTCATACGGCGTCTCAAAAATCGCGCCCTCGGAAAATAGATCCAAAGGACCAGAAGGCAATTCAGCCCCTTTTCAAAAAGAATCGAAAACGTGCAGTTCGAGTGATCACCGGTCAGGAGGGTGATTTCTGCAAAATCCCTTCAAATGTACTTCATCCTTATTTTGAGAAAGTCTGGAGTCGTTCTGATTACGATGGCGGTGTGTTCGTCCCTACCTCTGAAGTCAGATCCCCCATTCTTGAACTGCCTTTTACTGTTCAAGAAGTGGCTAAAAAACTGAAAGATGCTGAAAACACCTCTGCTGGCCCTGACCGGTTGACCTACTTTCACTGGAAGTCTGTTGAAGGAGCTGCATCTTTTCTCTGCAACGTCTTTAACGCCTGCATACACTTTAGGAAGATTCCACCTTCCTGGAAAAATTCCACTACAATTCTTCTCCCGAAATCTGGGGACCCTAACCTTCCTGCCAACTGGAGACCAATAGCGCTCTCCTCCACGATTTACAAACTTTTTACCAAGTGCCTAGCTGCGAGACTCACGAATTGGATTGAGAAGTTTGACGTTCTTTCGCCCTGCCAAAAGGGATTCACCCCATTTGATGGGGTGATCGAACATAACTATGTTCTCAATAGAGCACTCGAGAATGCGAGGAAAAAGAGGAAAGACCTCTGTGTGGCTTTTCTGGACATATCTAATGCTTTTGGCTCTCTCCCCCACTCTGCAATTTTTGATGGGCTTACGGCCTGCGGAGTTGGGCCTGCATTTGTTGACATAATTATGGACATATATACTGGATCGTCCACCAAAGTCCTTTCTGAAAATGGAGCTACTGAGAGAATTAATATCTTGAGTGGAGTCAAACAGGGTTGTCCGATTAGTGGGATCCTGTTTGACATTTGCATTGACCCAGCGATTCGAGAAATTCAGGGGAGTCATTCGGGGCATAGGATACTCGCCTTCGCGGATGACATATGTCTTCTTGCTCCCTCTGTTATTGAGCTTCAGGCAATGCTCGATCGAATTAATCAACTATTTGAGTCTTTAAATCTTAAGCTGAACCCTGCAAAATGTGTATCTTTCCATCTTTCCGGCACCAAGCCAGCTGGTGTTCGGGACTCTGCGTTTTTCATAAATGGAACTCGTCTGGTTTCTTTAAAGGATGGCGAGTTCCATAAATTTCTTGGAAAGCCAATTGGGTTTAATCCCTGCCCTAACTACAAATCCCTCAATGATTTGTATCAAGCTGCCAAAGCTGTCATGGAATCTGGGCTGTCCCAGTGGATGAGGATTGACGCGCTCAAGTCCTTCATCTACCCAGCATTCCAGTTTCCTATGCGTACTTCACAATTTGCCAAAAAACATTGGCATGCAATTGACCGTGCTCTTAGAAAATCGATCAAGCAGACTCTGAGTCTCCCTGACAGAGCCTCGAACGACTACATGTATGGACACAGAAAATATGGCTCCTTCGCAATCCCAATACTTGCAGAGGAATGTGAACTTAACAGGATAGATACCGCCTTCAAATTACTCACATCGAAGGATGAGGAAATTAAAGCCATATCACTTGAGCATCTGAAAGCGACTGTCAGGGCTCGTATGCAGAAGAGCTCTGTCTCTGATGAGGACTTGGAGGCCTACATGTCAGCAACCTTTTCTGATAACGACAATGCGTTCTCCAATGAGTTTACCTGTGCCCGAATTGCCTCTGCGAGGCTCAAAGTCCACTGGCAATTCGATGAAGGTGTTCCGAAACTGAAACATGAAAATATCTCGATCAATGCATCTGAGAGAAAGAAAGTCCTGTTTGCTCTTCGCGATCATTTCCGCACTGGAAGATCGAATCGGCTGTTACTCTGTCCCAAACAGGGCAAAGCCATGGAGTGCGTCGCTAAGTCGCGCGCCAGCACTCATTTCTTGTTCAATGGGGACTACACTTCCTTTGCTGTGTACCGTTTTTTCAGCAGCGCTCGTTTGGACCTGCTGAGTCTACGTGGAAATCAGCCGTGGAAGAAAAATGTAGACATGAGTTGCCGGGGTTGCGATGAATGCGACTTGGAGACACTCCCCCACGTCCTAAACCACTGTAAGGGAAGATCCAGGGCGTGGACTCTTAGGCATGACTGTGTGTGCAACCGACTTGTGAAGGCCCTCCTCCCCAAAGGAAAAATCATTGCAAGGAACCAGGATGTTGGTCCCCTGGGTAAAAGGCCGGATATTGTGTTTCAAATGGGAAAAGAGATATTTATTATCGATGTCACGATCCCATTTGAAAACCGGTACGCAAGTTTTGAGTCTGCAAGAAAAGCGAAGATCGATAAGTATTAGCATCTCGTAAACTTCTATTCAACAAATGGTTTTAAAGCTTCGGTCGTTCCCATTCTTGTCGGTGCCTTGGGTAGCTGGGACCCCAAGAACGACAAATTCCTTCTCAAAGTGATGTCAAGATCCTATCTGAAGAAATTTCAAAGATTGTGTTGTAGTGACGTGTTGCAATGGTCGAGGGACATTTTCGTTGAGCATGTCACTGGTCATCGTCAATTTGTTGACCCGTCTTCAACCTCCAATCGTCGTGCCACCAATGTTGCCAACCCTTCTGTTCCTGTGGTTACCTCCAATTTTGATGTGAACTCTTCTCTTGTTCCAGTCGCCGGTACCTCCAGGAGCACATACGCTGCTATTACTGCGAATTAAAGTGTCTTGTTTTGTTTGTTTTTGTTTGCTTGTTATGTTTTGTTTCTGTTGTTTGTTTTTGTTATGTTTTTAATTTGTGTTCTTTTCCAGCGGACGGTAAGGAGACGTTAGTTACGCTCGTATCTGGCCCTTTGCCTGTATACACGTAATGAAGTCCCATAGACTAAAATTCACTTAGCGCTTTATTGGAAAAAGAGGTCTCTGCAAAGAGGTTCTTTGAACTATCCCTGTGGATTTTTCAAATCTCCCTTTTTCTGGTATCGTTCTTGTTTCTATACGCTATGAGCACATTTTCTCAGTGTTATAGAAATAATAGTGAGACAGAACTCTGTTCTTATCAGCTTAATTGCCATCGGTGATTAAGCACAGTATAAGTCAATAGTTTATCTTTTGCCCTCCATCGGAGGCGAGCGAAGGATGGAAGGCTAACTTTTCTTGGGTTAGTCGGCTATTGCACTTCATGAACGATGGGCCCAAAATTTTCTCTCATGGAATTTTGGGTTTTTTGAATGCTGGATCCGGCCTCTTGCATACAAGCCTGAGCCTCCGGAGAATCTTGTTGTTTTTTCTATTTTTTGAGACATTGGGGGCGCGTAGCGCCTTAATAGCAACTGCTGGAAATCCAGGGGGTGAAGCACCATGTCTCAGCGCGTTTTTTCGGTGTTTGGTGGTTGCCATTGAGTGGCATTGTTTGACTTGGCTTCGGCTGGGTACGACTTTGTTTCGCAATGACTTCCATCAAACCGTGACCAGGGTCTGGCCCTACCATTGTACTTGGGTAGGCATACCAGGCGTCCCTAGAGGGCTGGTCCTGGGGCACCTTTGGTGTTCACACGCACGTCCACTAGTCCATCGTGCTGGGAAACCAGTCAGGCAGGTGGTCTGCTGTGCGCATCTGAGATGTTTCAGGCTAGTCTGCGGGGCAACAGGAGTCTCCCGAGGTCGCCGAGTGGCCCTTTCCATCCAGGGTCTGACCTCCAGGTAGAGTATGTAGTGAGGGCTGGACAAACGACTTTGGGTTACTATAGAGTAACTCAGAGTTGCCCTGCAGGTTTTTTCATTTTGGGGAAATGCACATAATTCCTAGGGTAGGTTAGGTTGGCTCACTTAGTGCATTGGTGAGTCGGGATCCAGGCTTTTTTGGGTTAGGACTATCTCGACTTAGAGAAATGTCACGCTGAGCCTGTTGTAGCAGAAAGGTTTGTTTACAAAACTTGATGTAACAACAGGTAGTTCGCGGGTCAAAATTCTTTCCTCGCTGTTTGGTCTGCAATTTCGGCTACTCCCGCCTGGGGGACTTAACTTAGGATTGGTTAGGATAGGTTAGGTTTTTTCTGGACTTGTAAATTTTCCGCCAATTCAGTCAGACCAGTTCAAAATTCAAAATGTGTTTGTTTTGACCGCCAAGGTTTTCTTTCTTTGTGTTTGCCTGCATTTTGTTCATGTTCGAGCTACTGCTCTCGTTTTCAATCATCGTTCTGTTGTGCTTTAGCTGCTCCACCTTCGACTACACTTTGATCTCGCGGTTCAATACTATAGTGTGTTTTTTCGTTTGAACCGTCTCTTGTTACTGTTCTGCCATGGACTACTTGGCAAGTCTTTCCGATTCGGACTCTGGATCTGTTAATAATACATCCAACTCCTCACAGACAGGAAGTTTTGAAATCTCTCATCAAACTGATATACATCCGCTCACTTGCGAGAACATTGTTGTTCCCCCGGGAACCCAAGTTACTCCCGTCAGAGCATTAGTCTACGATTGTGCGAAGTCATCGCCCATTGCGCACCACACTAGGCTGCGAATGCAACAAAAACAGAACTCTGCAGCTCACGAAGCTCAGATAGACGTCAATGCACAAAGTGATGTACTTTGCAAAACTAGAGATGTGTCAGCGAACCAAAATCGTGAAAATGTATCCGAAGATGTTAACGCCACATTGGACTTTGTGATCGACACCATCACTAGATCTGAAAACCCGAATATGACTGAGTTTAGAGACGAGATCCTCGATGCGATCTCAGACAACAACATGAATCTTGACAACGTGAACCACCCCGACAATGTGCTGGGCGATGACGTTCGCGAAATCACTGAACCTAGCGAAAACGCCTCTTTGCTTCACGACTGCGAGAGAGACTCAGTAACCACTCACGACCAAGACCTTCTGACTCTGAATCCTTCGGAAGAAGAAACGCGTGAGCTGGAGGGTGCCACCCCACTCAACGAACTGAGAGATCTCTTCCCTTTGGCAAGATGGCAGCCTGATATTGCCTCCGTCAATCCCACAGTGATTATTCAACAACATCAATCTGAAGATCCGAACACATATTGCACCGAATGCAACATCGAACTTAACGAAGAAGACGCTTATGCAAGGCACAGGATGAGGGTCCACGGGGACCTCTCAAGCAACGCACCTTTCAATCCTGTGTACATGTGCCACGCCTGTTCGCAGTCATTCCCAACTCTGCAAGGCAAACGATCTCACTCCTGCCCTAAGAGCAAACCATCGAAGTTTAAATGTAACATGTGCGTGAGAGACTGCCGAACTGCAAAAGGTCTCCGAGAGCACCAGCAAAGGGTGCACCACATCTTCCCGAATAGGAGGAAAAGACAAGTACCAGATAGCCAGAGAGGCCCCGAAGATCTCCCCCTAGCCCAAACTGATGTTCAAAATAACGAAACACAGTCGAACAACACCAATGACAATCCTAGAACGGTAACAGTCAACCCTGAAGATCCCGACGAAATTGAAGTTTCGATCGAAAACAACGAAGGTCAAACCGATACCTATGGGATCTTAGACCCAAATCTATCTTGGGCGGAAATTGTCGCCAGGATCTGGACAGGTGGTGATAACGGAAACTCAGTCAACAATAATGGAAGACCAGATGAGAGTAATATCGATGACCCGCAGCCGGGGACATCACGACAAACTGACATAAGCAATAGAAGAGTCATCCACAATAATCAAGATGCCTGTCCGCCTATCACCACGAGGTACGACGACTGTCTACACATACCATTCCCGATATTCGATCCACTCTACTGCACCGAAGAAGGGTGCAACACGTTTTACTCTTCTCAGTCGTGGCATTCAAATAAAGGGAATCTAATCAAACATCTATGCGTCAAGCACCACATCATTATCAAATCCTCCGTCTATTGGTGCTAACATTGCAACACAAGGGTTAGGCAACCTTCAGCTCACGATTGCCTAAAAGACCACGTAATGATCCGCACTCGGAACAGTTTGCAGTTTCGATGTTCCGACTGTGAGCTCTGCTTCAGAACGGCAGTTGGGCTAAATAACCATATGCGATGCCATAAGAAGCAGAATGCCTCAACGAATATCACCCAACTCGAAGTCCCCGTCCCAAGGCGGAGGACACGAAGAAACAGGAACAGAATCCTCGACTCTCTTCCTGAAACTGAAGAAAATGGACATATAGAAGATCCGTTACGCCAACTCGCTCCGGCTGAAGACTCTGGATTTATCACTGGAAGCTCACAAGAAATCACCGAAGACGAAGACCTACCTGTAGCTGAGAAATACCTTCGCCTCTTCCGAGTGATCCAAGATGGTGAACCAACACCAGAGGCCTTCACGCTATTCAAAGAGCTTGTGAGGCAATTTTGTAATGATGCAAAATCCACTATCGAAGAAAATTCTAACACCCAAAGGAGAGTGGTCGTCAACAACAACGACCTTCCCTCGGTTGCTGATGACGCCCAGGCAATCCAAATATTATTTAAAAGAAACAGGAAGAGGGCAATCCGCGAGATCCTAAGGAACGTCGCCGAGAGATGCATGATCTCACCAACATACATCTTTGACTACTTCTCCACTGCATGGGGCCCTGCCACATCGGACCCCACCTACTATACAGAAGCAGAAGATGGGAGAGTTGAGGTTCTCGACAGAATCTTCTCTGTTAAAGAAGTCGCCACCAAACTGAAGAAAGCAGATAACACATCTCCGGGTCCAGATAGGATTACTTACCATCACTGGAGGCAGATTGATCCTTCTGCGAAAACCCTAACCACGATCTTCAATCTCTGCCTAGAATTTAAGAAGATCCCCGAAGATTGGAAGTCTGCGACCACAATACTTATTCCGAAAGACGGTGACGCTGCCGACCCCAGGAACTGGAGGCCAATCGCGCTCTCGAATACACTCTACAAGCTCTTCACTAAGTGTCTTGCAGCAAGACTATCCGATTGGTGCTCCAGGTATGACGTACTCAGTCATTGTCAGAAGGGATTCCTCCCACACGATGGGGTCCTCGAGCATAATTACGCACTGAAAAATGCAGAGTTAATTGCACGTGAGAAGAAGAGAGAAATATGTATCGCCTGGGTGGACGTGTCGAATGCATTTGGAGCACTCCCCCACTCCGCGATCTTCGATGCTCTGCACAATGCGAAAGTAGGCCAGGGATTTGTCGAGCTCGTCAGGGATATCTACTGTGGATCGACGACTCAAGTCCTGACAAACGGCACAAAAACAGATGAAATACCTATCTTGTCGTTTACAAATGGAATTATTTCGTCATTTAGTTTAATTTCGGGATCAAAA
>BGPR01034505.1:0-16444 GCA_013235015.1 Araneus ventricosus
CCAAGGAGGGCTTGCGTAGCATTCCTCTGAGTTTATAAGCTTTGTAAGCTCAGTTTATAAAACCAGGAGAAAGAGCCCACTTGTTCTTATTAATCAAGAAGAGCTTCGAAGCATGTTCACGCAGAACTGTGATTCACACTTCGCTCCGATCGGTGTGTATGGATGATGTGCTCTTTAACTTTGGGGGTTGGTTCTTTTGAATAGTCCCTATAATGTGATTCAATATTCCATGACCATGACTATAATTTGCCGGTTAGTCCACTTCCTGGTTAATCGGCTCTTGGATAATGGAGGGTCTAGAATATATTAAAAAGTGTTCTGTCGTCGAAAACTCAGTTGTACAGCATTTTAGTATTCTAATCCATCAAGGAGTGAGTTAAATAATTTATTCAAGGAAATAAACTACGGACTTGTGTTAAAGGAAATATGTGACAGCTTCTGTCAGTCAAAACAACCTTAGAGGACCTGTGTATCACATGAGGTAAAAGTCTCAAAAGAGTATTATCTCCAATATATGGAAAGTAAGTTGCTTTTTCGGGGAAACTGGCCCATATTTGACTTTTAATGGGAAAAAATTTCCATCAATCAGTCCGACTGAATAAAATAATTATCCACTAAAGCACATATGGGTCTACCAGTTTTTGAATAATAAGAGACATAACATGACTCCACCCGATTATTCTGGTACCCATAACCAAAACTGTTAACTGATGATTTGGATAGGTACAGAGAAGAAAAGCAACCGCTCATATAGAAGAACCACTCATTGCGCATATAAGAACTACAACGTTCACACACAGATAACATATAACAGCCTTGTCATAATAATACACGCTTAGAGAATCTGACGATTATGGGTTGGATGGCTCGTTATTTAACATATCCTGGTTTAAGGCCGGTGTCTGGTTATTTATCCCATCCGTCTTAGTCACTAGGGTATACGTGTCCCAGTAGTTTTTAACCAGAAATTTTGTAATTTTTAAAAAATTTAGGTTTATAAATACATCAAAATTTCATTGAGTTTATTCTATATTTTCTAAAAACAGAGCTTTTACACTATTTGGCTATGAAATATGCTGATGAATAATTAAAAAATGCAGCATTTTACGGGACTGATTTAATGTTCTGTGAATGAATACTCCTTCTCAAAACTTGGAAGGACTGATGGAAAACACTTACATTAGCCCAAGGAACATTTCTTTCACAAATTAGTTTTTTAAAGTTCATTTGTGACGTATGTGTTCCGTTAGTAGCGTTATTGTGTTGTTAAGCCCAGGGAGGGGCCACAAACGCGATTCGCCGAATCTCCTTCCGCGTCTAATTAGGAGCATAATCCGAAACTCTCCACTGTTCCACATAGTTTCGAATTAAAGAAATAAAGTCATTCTATCTGTAAGAAAGCGTTAAAATACCCTATTAATGGCTGGTTATTGTATCTTCATAATTTTACGTCATAACAAAACTTTTTGATGCTTATAATTTTACTTTTATTTTTAATCAAAATTATCTCTTGTTCTTCTCTTTCTGTTTGCTTAATAGTAATTCGAAATAGAAATAGATTAGCTTTTTGAGAATACTATTTGCTTTTTTGGTGGATAATAGGAATTTTTGATGAATGAAAATAAGTAATATGATCTTTTGGGCTTATTTATATCTTGTCTGGAGCCTAGTATCTGTTTTGCTTCTTTTCTCTCCTCGCATTCCAAACCTATTATTTATTATAAATACTTCTCGTGTGATTCAGAGTTGAGGAGATAGATGGCTTGAATTGCTAAGGATAGGATTTTGAGTTTTCCTCCAGTTCGTAAGGTAAAGATTTAGAAACGGCTCTTTTCAGAGCAAATGTGATAAAGCTAATGTTTTAAAGGTAATGCAATGTCTGGTACGCTATCGTTGTATATTGGATGCATTCAAGAAATTCGGAGCATTGAAAACTCTTCAAGTCATTCATTTTAGACTAATCTTGATGTTCGAAAAATTTGGATGTTTAGATGCAAAAGAAAGAATCACTTTAATGATGCAAATTTTTTAATATTCTCTCAGCACTTTAGCGTGACCGATTTTCCATGAATTTCTGAATTGCTGGTTTTTCTGCAAATTATGATAATGGTTCTGAAACCAAAATCTGTTCCAACATTATTTTTGTTATCAAATAAAATGATGAACCAAAGATTTAATCAGTTTCAGAGGAACACTCTAAATTAGAGAGGAAAATTATCTTCTAAAAAGTTCTATAGCTTTATTTCTCATATTGTACGAAATCGAGCAATGGATACTATTTAAGTGGTTGCCATCGAAGTGGAAATATTATAATCAAAGGTATTTAATATAAGTATTGTTATTATTTATTCTTTTTAAAGCATAAAATCAGGAATTAAATAAACGTTTATTAATAGCACTGCAAACATTAAATATAACATTGCTCGAGTGATTAAATAAAATATATACTTATTATTCTGTGTCTTAAAATGTGATATATTATTAAGGATGAAATATATATGTGTAAAATTCAATTGCGACCTGTGCGAAGAAAGCAATTATGAAAAAAATAACAAATTATTTTTTTTCATTTTATTCAAAATCACAAATTAGTTTTATGAAAAATTTCAAAGATATTTGATTTCGTTTTTTATTATATGGAGTAAGTGAAACACTATTATTTTAATTAATATGAATTTTATAATCGCAAGTAAAATTATTCTTAACTCTTCGCTTTGTTAAAAATCACCCTCAGTCTTTGCTAAATATTTTAAAAATTAAAGATTAGGGGCCATAGGCATAACTATCTTCTTATTTCTTGCATTGAGACCATATAAAATAAAAATCGCTTAGTTTTATTTAAATTTTGGATTTAACTCTCCAAATTTTGATCCTTTCGTAATGTGTGACTCAAGGACGTTTTCACAATAGTCAGTTTTACAAAAAGTTTTTATGTTGCTAAAAGAGCTCTCAAACATGATATTTCTTCTGTAATAAATTTTGACAAAATTGTCTTGTGGGTTAAGTGAATGCAATCCAATAAGCAGGACTTAAAAAAACAAAGCTCTTTATTTCACAAATATTCTAGGAAAAGAAACTTAGCACAAGTATTACACAGCACTAGTAAGAATTCACAACAGAGATTATCATGAAATCTCAATACAGCGCTCAAAGGTTTCTTATTAGCTCACCAGCTTGTTTGCTGATCAAAATCCAACTGACTCTTCTTGGCTTGAGAGCTTGCTTTTATACCTTTCAACAGGAAGTGACTTCATTACGTAGGAAGTGACGTAATATCTAGAAAGTTCATGAAACCAATAGAAATAGGTTGAAATTTCGAGGTACTTCTAGAGCATTCCTTTTGTCGTCAAAGTCGCCAACTTTGCCGCCAGGTCGCCAAAATGGTCGCCAAATTTATCGCCAAGTTTAGCATCTCAGGGAAGCGACTTTATAGCTTCGTAACAATATCATTAGGACTACGCGGTGTTGTCCCAATGCTACGTCATCAACGCTTTGGCTCTCTGTGAGCTTAATCTTGTACTCTAAAGAAACCTTGGGTTAAGCCTACATAAGAGCTTAACTTTAATAAAAACAATTTGTTGTAGTGACGATGATATGACAGTAGAGGGTAGGTACTCAAAAAATAAAAAGAAGTAATAAAGGGGTACAGGAGAAAAAATGGTTAGAAACCGCTGCTTTAACCTAGATATTTACGAGCACTCTACTCCACGCAAGTTTGGTCGCCTCACGCCAAAACCGGTAGTCAGTGCGACATTCCAATGAAAATTGACGTATTGTCTTCAAATCTGACTGGAGTGCCGGACCGCAAATGCTGAAATGGAACTGGAGGAGGAGGATGAGTCTCTCTCGCGCTGGAGGAAAGCGGAGCAGGCGGGGAAGGCAGGAAAGAAGTGGGCACGGTGGGGGATAAGAGGGGCCGTAGATTATGGATTTGTGGTTTCGGGAATCACCTACCCAGATGGATGGACTGAAAAATGGAGTGGTGTGGAGTGCCACCACGCCATTTTTTGGAGCGGAGCAAACGTAAATGTCTGACTTTAGATGACTGAAAAAACTATAGAGTCCACAAGCTTCCTCCGGTCATCGTGGATGAAGAATTATGTCAGAGTCAAAGCCACACTCTATTGGTTTGCGTTTTAGCTGCTGAGAGTTTTCCTTCACTATCGTGTACATTTTAAGGCCGTTTGAATACAGTATGCAATTACCGGCATCCTGTATGACCTGTTGTCTAAATGCGGCATGCGCTACGAACGTTTGGCGAGTGGAATTGCCCCTTGGAAGACGGAAAATGCACACACAATGCTGCTGTCTAATATAGCCTTCAAAGGTGTGACAAATTATAGAACCCACAAGAAACTTCCTCCGATTCAAATTCCAGAGCCCTGAGCCTTGCCTCAATCCACTTGGTCCACCAATCACTCAGACTTAACTTCGCCCCTATTCAGAAACCGGGCTTTCGAACAATTGATTATATATCTATACCAACTCCTCATTTCCATGGAGTTGCCGAAAGGAGTTCCAGCATTCTGAATTGAATTTACAAGGTTACTTTAATTAAAGTTCGCCTATTCAGAAGCCTCTAAAGACGGTTCCATGTCTCCAAACAGAACAAAATTTCACTAAGATGTATTACAAATGATGAGCTCTGTAAAAACAAGCTGAAAAAAGAATCGATATTAAAGACAATAAGGGACGATAACTTGGACGAAAAATAACTTTACATTCAGAATTGAATGACGGCAGAAAAAGAAGAAGAAAAAAAACCCTTCGAAAGAACTATTGAATTTTGCTTCAGTAATAAATAAAAAATAGCCTTAGCAATAGTGTAGTGCCATTTTTGAAGAATTGATATAAGTACTTTTTCCACCGCCCTCTTTTATCTTTCTGTTTTTCCTTTCGATTTTCAGAGAGCGCATCGATTGCACTATATACCAGGGAACCAGAAAAAGGGAAGGAGCTCTCGCCTTTTGGTATTCCGTAAAGCAAACCAGTAGAGCGGAATTCTATGTTTCGTAGTAAAGTATAGAATACCAAATATACATTTTGGAAGGTTTCCTGTCTTTCGATAAGAACCAAAATTTGATGTATAGCTACAGTTTAGGTCACAAGACCGCAGAAAAATTTTTCTTCATCTAGCCTGTTCCGCTTTTGTGTTTTAATGTTTATACGGCCACGAATAGACAGACCGTCGGACCGTCAAACCGTTGACGGATTTGGTTCAAAATTTGGCAGATATGTAAGATTATGTTTAGAAGATATTTAGTATAGGCGTATTAAGGTTGGTGACGGAAATAATTATTAGGAAGCTAATTTCTTTTGAGGTTCTTTAGGTCCCAGAAAAATCCCAAAAAATCATCCCTGGGCAACACCTTTTAATTTTGAGTAGACGTTTGTCATCTTGGATTCTCCCGAACACTCCTTAACTCAGCAATAGACAATCACGGAGAGGTGCCGTTGGTGTTAAAAGTTTCTGATTTTAAGAAGAACTCATTACTGCAATAAAAAGCCTAGAATAGAGAGTTGATATAATTTTATTAACCTAGAAAAGTTTTAAAAACATACAAAAACAGTAATTTTTATAAAAAAGGAATTTGTTTGGAAACACATAACAAGATGGAAATCATTTAAAATTAAAAATTAACACGCATAAATAAACAGGTGAAGTTCAATATGTCTAAAAGATTTGTATCTTTTGTTAAAGTCGTCTTCTTCTTGAGTACTTTTCTCTGGTTAAGCCACTAGTTCGTTTGATTTGGTCATAATCGTTGCCTTGCATCTCTTTCCTCCTCGGAATCCGGAATATTCCGACTGTTGCAAGACTCTCCTGCACATTTGCTGCTCATATTGGTACATGTGAGCCCACTTCGCTTGCACTCACAATTTCGGGAACAGTCGCCTTTGCACCCACAAGGAACGAGATTCAGCAGGTTATTTGGCGCCGCGGGTAAAGTGGATGTGACAGGTTTATAGTGCCCCTGTTCGAAAGTCCTTGCCCAGTCTTTAGCTGGCAGATCTGTATGAAATTTCGGTTTAAATCAGAAGGGAAAAAATGCCAAATAATTGCTTTGCGATTTTTCAGAAAAAGAAGGACCAATCCAGATTTCTGTATCTCACATGCAAAGGTGTTGAATTTAAATTTTAATGCCATGGAAGAAGATTTAACTCCTCTGTATGTTTACCTTTCTGGATATGCTATTTAAAAACTGAAATTTCCAATGAAGTGATTGTACAAAATTATTTTCAGTGGAAAAGAGAATTAATTTTTGATATAATAAGTTTTCCTGCGAAAGAAAATTTGTCTGGTATTGCTAAGGGGTGGGGGAGCTGACATATCCACATGAAGTTACTGTTAAAATTTTTGTAGCAAGTTTTAAAATGTTTGAACTTATTTTAAATCAACAATGAAGACTCTTTCCTGTTAGAAAATATACGAATAGCATTAAAAATATTTCACAAGATTACAGATTTAAATGTTACAGGCAGATGTCAATCATACGAAAGAATGAAAAAAGCAGAGAATTTTTTTTGTAAGATTTAATCTATTTTTAAGCAATTATTTCAAACTAACAACACAGTAATATGAAAAATAAATAGAGGCAAGAAAGGAAAAAAAGCCGAAATATTAATACTGATAATAGCATTTAAATACTAGAAGAGTCGAAGAAAAAGAAAAACAATTTTCAGTGGCAAAGGTTAGTGTGATTCTTGGGATACAAAACTGTTTTAGAGAAATAAATGGTCGACGTGCTTCTGACCCCATTACCATGCATCTGCAATTCTCGTTACTCAACAACCAGCGCACTGTGAAACCTGCAATGTTGCAGAATTTGTAATGTATCCTATCTGAGCAATAGTTTGGTCCATTGGTAAAGAATCCTTGAGTTCAAGCACTCCGTTAGAGATTTCACATGAAGATTCAATTATTTTTGTCAGTGTTTCGCTTTTAAATATTCCTTAGGAAATGGTTCATTGATTATATCTTTGCAGATAAAAATACAGTTATACAGTTTCAAAACTATTCTCTGGATAGAATTTTTCATATTGTATCGAAGCGTTTCAAATTGATTCTGAAATATATGCTAGCTGTCCACTCTAATAATGCAATAAAATCTAATTCTCAAATTTTTAGAGATAGACATATATATTTGAATTGGAAAAATGCTTTAAATGTAATGGTCAGTAAATGTAGTGCTCAAAAAACACGAATTCTATTTTAGACGAATTTAGACCTTATCAAAGGCTGCTTCGAGGAAGATCCAACAATCAGAAGGTCGTTCTTGATTAAGACTGATTCACTTAAATGAATGGAATTCAAAACTTCATAACTCGGACAGTTTATGACCGAAATACTGTCTTTAAATTTTTTCTACTGTATAAAAGGTTAGTGTGTCAACTACATTTAACTAAATGCAACTAATAAGAATGATAGACCATAAAAATTTAGACATCCTAATTTTTTCAGAAGTTTATTTAATCTCTCAAATAACAGGAAATTTAATTTTTTATGTCATTTTTCCAGTTGGAAGTACAGTCGAGTGCCAATATAATGTGGGCACTTTAGATTTTGCATGTTGTTTCGAATATCTCCCGAAAATCTGCATAGATTTTCACAGAATTTCGAACATGCATAGATCACCCTTGAACTCACATTTTAAGTTAAAGTTGCGGTCACGAGAGTATTTATGAGACCAACCAGAAATAAATAAAGACAAAAAATCTGTGCTCATCCCGTTTACTGAAAGCATGAAATGATTTGCAAATTTCAATCATGGGTTTTCTTAATACACACATAGATTACATGCATTTTCGTAAATATAGCAAATACATTCTGGAGGTTACAAATGTGTTTAAAATAAATCCCAAATTTTTCAGCATGCTTTTTGTTTATAACTTGCAAAGTTGTATAACAAATAGTATGAAAATTACAGTATACGTGACAATATGTTAGAGAAGCATCTCTATCAATATTGAAGGAAATAAGAGTATTTTTAATTAAAGATTTTTGCTGCGCATGAACAAAATTCTTTTCATAACTTAAGAGCCAAATATTTTGGGCAACTTATATAAAAATTCCAGTTCAATACCGTTGGTATTGAGAAAGATATCGGCATTGCAAGAGATCAATTCTTTTGTTCTGTAGTGGCTGAATTATAGCTCACGCAGCATTTAATATTTGATTGTAAATATCGTTTTCTTTTTATTTAAAGCATTTACTTTTTATCATATTTAATTTTGTTCATCACATCATTTTTTTGTGGCAACAGTAGAAAAATGTAGTTTTTAGAATTTTGTTGATCATTTCCGTTGCAAATAGATTCTTCTTGAAAAAAAGAAATAAATTGAATTAAAATGGAGTATTCATAGTTCATGTTGCTTCTTTCATGTTTAAATAAGTAGAAGCCAACATATTGGTGATCCGTTCCTGCAAACAAAAGATGTCGATTGAAGACGGAAAAGCAGATGGAACTGAGTTGCATAAGGTGAGTGTAAAAATTCCTCCATTTTGGATAGATAAACCGGAAATATGGTTTTATCAAGTAGAGGCCCAATTCAAAATAAGCGGTATCACTGCCGAAGAAGCGAAATTTAACTATTTAATTTCGCAATTGGATCCCAAATTTGTTGAAAATGTATGGGATATCATACGCAGTGATAGTCAAACTAAATATACGGATTCCAAAACTAGACTCTTGAATTTATTCAAAGAGAGTGAAAATGCAAGAATTCAACGTTTAATCACTGGTATTGATTTAGAGTATTTAAAGCCTAGTCAGTTGTTACAAAAATTAAGATCAGTAGCTACATCAGATGTTTCTGAAAATTTGATTAAAACTTTATGGCTTGGAAAACTACCAGACTCTATTAAAAATATCTTAATCGTCAGTAAAGAAGATACTGATAGTTTGGCGATTATGGCTGACAAAATTTGCGATATGAGCCCTAAAACCGAAATTTACAGTACCTATGAACACAATTCATCTAACGAATTGATAGATAGAGTTAAAAATTTAGAACAGCAAATTTCTGCATTATGTATTCGTACTGGAGCTAGACCGAGAACGCGGAATAACAATTATTTCCGTAATCGATCTCGAAGCCGAAGTAACCGGCGCCATGATTTCAATCCAAAAGGGAAATTATGTTACTTCCATTTTCGATTTGGAACCAAATGCTTTCCGGAGAAATGTCAACCTCCTTGCAGTTGGAATCAAAAACCACAAGAAAATCAGGAAAACTCAAGTCTGCAGTTAGTTCAACGACAAACTCTGCTGCAGAAAATGAAAAGGAATGTCGCAAATTTCGTTTATTCGTCCGTGAACGAAGATCAAATTTGCGTTTTCTCGTAGACAGTGGAGCTGATGTTAGCATAATTCCAGCTACGTCTCAAAATAAAAAGAAAGCAGAATATCTGTTATATGCTGCTAATGGCACTGAAATTTCAACTTATGGTATAAAGATGTTAAATCTGGATTTGGGATTACGTCGTGATTTACAGTTTCCATTCATAATTGCTGACGTCACAAAAGGTATTTTGGGCGCTGATTTTATGTCAACAAGTAAAAACTAAGTACAACAAGAAAAAATTAATTGATGGGATAACAAATCTCTTTGTGCTAGGTGATATAACTGCTATTTCAAAAAATAACGTTATAAGCACATTGAATAAATCCATAAAAATTTCGAGTTTACTCCTTAAATATCCTGAAATTTCTAGACCTAATCTTTTCCCTAAGGAAATAAAACATGATGTTAAGCATTTTATTGAAACAAATGGTCAACCTATTCATGCCAAAGCACGACAGCTTGATCCCAAACGACTAGCGATAGCTAAAGAAGAGTTTACATTTATGCTCAACAATGAAATAATTCGACCATCGAATTCGCAATGGTCAAGTCCTTTGCATCTAGCCACAAAAAAAGATGGGCCCTATCGGCCATGTGGGGATTACCGTGAGATTAATGCTCAGACAATTCCCGATCGCTACCCCATACCTAGGTTAGAAGATTTCCATCAAATATGAAAAGAAACCAAGATATTTTCTAAAATAGATTTATTTAAAGCATATTTCCAAATACACATTGCAGAAGAGCACAAATGTAAAACAGCTATGATCACACCTTTCGGTTTATATAAATTTAACGTAATGAGTTTTGGCTTGAAAAATGCTCCTGCAACATTCCAACGATTTATCCATGAAGTTGTCAGAGGATTGGACTTTGTTTTTCCATATTTAGACGATATACTCATTGCATCCAAAAGCAATCAAGAGCATGAAATCCATCTTAATTTAGTTTTAGAAAGATTGAATACTTTTGGCTTAAGAATAAATATTTCAAAATCTGTATTCGCTGTTGAAGAAATCGAATTTTTGGGATATCTAATTACACCCCAAGGTTCTCGTCCTCTGCCAGATAAAGTTCAAGCTATTATGAATTACAAAAGACCTGAAAATATTCAAGACCTTAGAACATTTCTTGGAATTCTTAATTTTTATCGTCTTTATCTAAAAGACGCAGCAAAGAATCAAGCTTTGTTTCATGAATACCTTAAAGGTCCTAAAAAGAAGGACAAAAGAAAGATCCAATGGACTGATGAAGCTGAAAAACAATTTGAAAAGTGCAAAAATCATCTCGCAAATGCAACGTTGTTGTCTTTTCCCAATTCTGAATTACCTCTGTCATTATTTACAGATGCTTCAGATACAGAAATAGGCGCAGTGTTACAGCAATATGAAAACTCAACTTGGAAGCCAATTGCATTTTATTCTAAAAAGTTAAACGATACACAACAAAACTATAGCACGTATGACAGGGAATTATTAGACATATATCTTTCAGTTAAACATTTCAAGCATTATCTGGAAGAAAGAACATTTACAATTTATACAGACCATAAGCCCTTAATATTTGCCTTTCACCAAAAGCTTGACAAAGCGGCACCAAGACAAGCTCGTCAACTTAACTACATCTCTCAGTTTTCGACTGATATTAAATATATAAAAGGTGAAAATAACATTGTAGCCGATACGTTATCTAGGGTTACTGAAGTTTAGTCAATAGATTACGATCAAATAGCTGATGCACAAACTCAAGATGAAGAACTGAAGAGCTTGAAAACCATTACTTCCTTGAATTTAGAGGAGTATCCTCTACCTTCGGGGAAATACTTATGGTGTGATACTTCAACTAGCAAAATTCGGCCGTACATTCCAGAAGCTTTTCGAAAACAAATCTTTCACCATATTCACGGCCTATCACATCTAGGAATTAAGTCAACTATAAAATTGATGAATTCAAAATTCATTTGGCCTAGCATTAAAAAAGATGTGCAATTGTGGACTCGAACCTACATTCCTTGCCAAAAAGCTAAAATCAATCGCCACACTAAAACAAAATTGGGCGAATATGAAGTACCTTCAGGAAGATTTTGTGTTGTGCATATAGATCTCATTGGTCCTCTTCCTCCATCGAGAGGGAATATTTACTGTTTAACTTGCATCGACAGATTTTCAAATTGGATGGAAGCAATTCCTTTAGACAACATTTCAGCAGACACTGTGGCAAGAGCATTCTATAGCAACTGGATAGCACGTTTTGGAGCGCCACACAAACTTATTACCGACCGCGGAACTCAGTTCAGAAGTGAAACATTGCAAACTTTGTCCAACATTTGTGGTATTAAGCTGCAACATACTACAGCCTACCATCCTGCATGTAACGGCAAAGTTGAACGCCTTCATAGAACATTAAAAACAGCATTAAAAGCTCACAACAATCTGTCTTGGATTGACACGTTACCGACAGTACTTTTGGGTTTGCGTACTGCAATTCAAGAAGATAACAATCATTCAATTGCACAAATAGTTTACGGAGAAAGTCTCAGACTTCCTGGAGAGTTTTTTAGTGAACCCCGTATCCGAACAGCATCGGAAGGCTTTGCTAATAACCTCCAGAAACAAATGGAAACCGTGGGACCAAAGACCACTGGTAGAAATTCGAGTCGACACATATTTGTGTATAAAGACTTAGAAAACTGCTCTCACGTTTTTCAACGTATAGATAGAGTTAAAAAGCAATTGGAATCTCCTTACGAAGGACCATTCCCCGTAACTGAAAGGAAGGATAAATACTTTACTATTAACATAAAATGGAAACATGTTAATGTATCATTAGATCGCTTGAAGCCAGCCTATATTTTAGCTGAGGACAATTCCAAGGCGACAGCCACTGATCACATCAAGTTGCAGACATCAGATAATAAACCAGATCTGACGCAGAACAATCTCACTTTGGGTAGAGACTATTCGTTTTACCCGTCCGTTCAGGACTGACTTTGAACATTTTTACCTTCGAAGATTTTAAGTACTATTTGTAGTTAACTATTTTGAACTTTATGAATGTTAAATAATTGTTTATGTTGGTCACACTACTCATATTTCCCTTCTTCGTAACGTAACACAGTTACTGGTGGGGGAGTAATGTAGTGGCTGAATTATAGCTCATGCAGCATTTAATATTTGATTGTAAATATCGTTTTCTTTTTATTTAAAGCATTTAATATTTGATTGTAAATGTCGTTTTCTTTTTATTTAAAGCATTTAATATTTGATTGTAAATATCGTTTTCTTTTTATTTAAAGCATTTAATATTTGATTGTAAATATCGTTTTCTTTTTATTTAAGGCATTTATTTTTTATCATATTTAATTTTGTTCATCACATCATTTTTTTGTGGCAACAGTAGAAAAATATAGTTTTTAGAATTTTGTTGATCATTTCCGTTGCAAATAGATTCTTCTTGAAAAAAAAATTGAATTAAAATGGAGTATTCATAGTTCATGTTGCTTCTTTCATGTTTAAATAAGTAGAAGCCAACATTTCTCAAAGTAAAAAAAATGATCAGGGTTCTTGTTGAAATTAATATTTTTTAAACCTTAATGTTCCAATGAAGGTTGAATATCCTGAATATTCATGTATACTTATAAATTAAATTCAAATTTAAATTGCAATTCGATAATAACTATTCGAAGATTCAAAATTCAAAAATTTCAGATTTTGAAATACAGAAATTCATACAGCAGTATAAATTCAATGCAGAATATATAGACTGAATTTTAGCGGAATTCAAATATTGCAGGTGCACATTTCAGCTCTCCGAAGTAAATTTGTGTCACATTTGTAAGCTCTAAGTGAAACCGTTTGTCCTTTAGAGCGGTAATACAATTCAAGACATATATGAAATATATAATTTTATAATTATATCTATCTGTCGGTCTTTCTGGCTGTGAGCACCGTAACTCAAAAACATATTCAACTAGACGGATGAAATCTTATTTATAGTTATAGATTTTTCACAAATGTTGGACGAAATAAGTCCAAGATAAATCTCCGTCTGAATGCATGCCGGCCGCGATGGTCTTCTGGGAAGGTCTAGTCTTCGGTACTGGATGCTTCTACGCTCGAAACCTAATTCTACCAAGGAAGAATCGTGTATGTGGGTATGGCGCATGTTAATTCTTACATCAAAGATGAAATTATCTCCCGTTGGTGTCAGTCGGAAGCTTGGAGGTGGGGTGAGCATCCTCGTCAAAAGATCACTGTCTAGACCCCAAAAAGTCCTCGAAGCTCTTGAAAACGGTTTATAACTATAACTTAACTAGGCTAAACAATTAGAGAGCATGTGAAAACAGTTTTTAAAAAAGGCAACTATATGAATGTATGACATTTGTCGTATAGTCTGACGAACAGACTTGTGAAATGTCTAAAGAAAATGAACCTTAACCTTCTGACTGCTAAGAGTTCTCAACATCTGTGTTCAGTTGTATACGGAGATTTGCTTACTAATTGATCTGTGGAATGGATTCGTCCGTCCCGTTCCCCCTTTTGTGGTGGGAGATATAGTCTCTTATCCCTCCCTTAACCTTTTCCAATCGGCGGTTCATACGCTGTACCGGGAATTTTATTTCCTTTTACTTCGGCTACGGTACACCTGTTGTACCGAGCAATCTAGTGACAATTCTATTCCCCCTTTCTCCTAAAAGGAGTTCTCTATCCATTCAAGACCGTGAATTCTATTGTCCGTAGTTAGGTGGGAATATTTGTCGCCAATATTATCAGTTGTAAGCGCTTATTCTACATTTTTGGCGATGATTATGGACAACAAAGTCCGAAACTCTTTAAAATACTCCATTCGACAATTTTACGCTGTGGATAAAAGCCGAAATTTTCTTTTCTCCAGTGTGTTTCTTAGATTCTTTAGAATGCCTCAAAAATATCTCACGGATATGGAAATTTAGAATGTGATGAAGAAAATTTTGATGAGTATTTGGAAAGATACTAAAATAAACAAAAAAAGAGCCAAAAAGATTTTAAGAGTAGAACACATGTTTGCATATTTAAAACAGACGTTTAAAAAAGTGTTGCTTAGAACAAATTTTTCATTTTTAAAATTTAAGATTTCAGTTTGATTTAGGGACAAAACGTATTCAAAAATATATATTAATAATTTTTGTCTAAAGATTAAAGATTCAGAAATGTATTTAACAGAGCAAAAAATTGTTATAAATTAATTGTTATAAATTATTTTTATTGGAATATAAGAAATCAGTTAAATGTTTAGCCTTTGTTTGCTGAACTTTGGCTTTATTCAATAGCTTTAAAACGTATTTATTTAAGTTAAAAACTGTTATTTACTTCTTGGAAATGTTTCATTATTTTTTCAAACACACTTGCTCATATTTGAACTCTAGAGATTTTAAGGATAGTTATTTCTTTGTACACTAAACAAGGCTTCAATTTGGGAACTACATTATTTAGGAAAAAATTTCTAATATATTTTACCTCAAATTTTTTTCTCCTGTTGCATGTTTCGTCGAATAATTTTGATAATATGTGGTGATATTATTCATTATGGTTGGTGACTATGTAAGCTTAATCTCAAGCTTTATAGAGTATACATACTTAGAGAAATGTAATTGGACATATAATTTATTGCTACAGTAAGTAAGCAAGCACCGAAATTATAAAAAGTTCACGATTGAATCATTGTAATCTCAGAGAAATGTAGTTATGAGATTGCAAAAGCATTTAAGTTCACATTTGACATATTAAATGTTCTTTTTGTATATATACTCTTTGAAAATATGATTTATATAATAATAAGGTTTTATTGCCTACTTCTTTTAAATGTTAATTAACGCAATTTATAACTTTCAGTTATGATAATTTATTTAATATTTAATACTGAATAATTATTTATATAATTTCTTAAGGAACTTAAAGAAAGTTCGCTGGATTAAGAACTGATCATAAAAAAATTCTAAAAATATTTTAACGCACAAATAACGATTGCCTATTGTATTATTTATCTTTGTATAATGTTTTTCTTAAATTTAAACAATTGATATCGTACCACTTTGTTTCAGAAGAAGTTATATCAAGTAATTTGTGGAGATTAAAAAAATTGAGAATGAAACAAATAAAAATTATATATATATAAGCCCTGTTTTCATATATGATTATTATAAAATATCCCATTTAGATAAAGTTTGCTCTCTTAGTATCAGAAATGCTGTACTTTAAACACAGGTAGAAAATCGATTTTAATCTTAGAATTTATTTTAAAAAGAAATCTTGCATATTTCAAAATGCATAATAATTATAAAAACAAAATAAGTACTTCAAAGCGAGAAATTCATTCAAATAAAAGTTGGAGGAAAGAATTTCGAAAAAAAAATTGTAGCATATGTAGCCAAATCTAGAAATCTTTCTAACATTGGCAAGATTATGGGCCACAAGACGGCAGCCCTTCCCCTCACCCCATTGTAAAATGAATGCCTTAACAGTACTGAATGGAGTGACAATGGGCATACTGGACTTTCTGGTGGGGGTAAGAAATGATCTCCTCCGCTCTAAAAGTAGCCGAACGAAGGTGATATTTTACTGCCATCAGTGCCGAGCTGTAGAGGTTAAGGATCCCTTTAATGACCACTCACCCAACTGCCTTCTCCCCCCTTTCGGAACAGCAACCGGCCGAAATAAGTCGCACTAGTATAGAAGTTGCACGGCAGGTTAAGGCCGTCTAAGGAGTCAGAGTTTTAATTAAACATGATCATTACATCGTTCAATTACGTTACCAACCAGTAAGAGTATTCTCGCCATTGAGATTCTCGTAAACTAACAGGACGTATTTTGTATTATCGCATCGTATAAAAAAATCTAACGCGGTGGATTCTTAAATTAACAATTCAATCGCATCACAAAGAACATTTTTGAGATAATATTTTTCTATAATTACCTTTAAATAAGGTAACAACCCCAAATGAAAATTAAATACTAAAAAATCTGTAGTTAAATCTGCATGTATTCATTTGTATTATTTCTTGCACATATATATAACTACACACTGCAAAATAACTCTCCAAAATATATTAAGAATAGTTGCA
>BGPR01034506.1:0-16442 GCA_013235015.1 Araneus ventricosus
TTTTTTAAACTGAATTCTCGATGATTAAATGTAAAAAGAAATATTAAAACCTTTGAACTTAAGAAAGTGTTCAAATATTACCGATGAAATCCGTGTATTCACCGCAAAATGTATCTAAACCCCGCACTTAACCGTTGACATTGATGCTTTCTAAGGTATTACCATCTTTTAACTTTTACTCTAGTTGTCAGCTTTCTTGATGACCTCTTTGAGAAGATTATCTTTACTTTTTTTTCTCTCTTCTTTCATTTGAAAGGCCGAAGCAAACCTGTCATTCTCTTTTTTTCAAAGCTGGGATTTAAAATGATGAAAGTGAGAGCATAGCTGAAAAAAATTTACTTTCTTAGACATTTGAGTACTTTCAACACATATTTATCATTGATACATTAATTTTTATTTTTACCTTTTATCACAGTATGAAGAGAAAAAAATTTGAGGTTTAAAGCTTTATTTTTTGTTTTCTTTCAACTTTTTTGACTTTCTAAAAGTAATTCGTCATCTGCTAGTTAATTATTTCACTGTCAGAAAATAACACACTGGAAATTTTATGAAATGTGTTTAGATGGGAAAGTTTAAGTAAAAAAAAGTGCAAACGAGTTATTCATTATTTTTTGTTGTTATTCGGAATTTTAGAAAATAGTTAAGAGGGAATAACAATGCAATTTTCAAAGTATCTTTGCTTTGAATATTTTATATGTGAATTAAATTATACAACAATATTTAAATATATTTGTTATATTGGCATTTATGTAATTTATAAAATATTCTCTTCGCATTAAAATGGATTCTTGGTGTGTAAATAGTCAGCGCATATCATCATTTGCACTCATACTGGACTTAAGTGCTTCTGGATGGCAACTTGGTCTAGATAGAAATGAATAATGAATGATAATTATAATAAATTCATTAATTTGAGTGAAATGAATTATTTTAAACAATAATTATTTCTAAATTTATATTTTTAATATTTAGTTGTTTCTAATAAAAAATAATGATTTGGGTAAGACTGGGTTATGGAAAAATGTTCAACAATACGGTTTTTAGTTTTTAACGTATTATGGTTTCAAGTAAATGTGGTCTAAACTTGGAGTCGAGCATTATTCTTTTTAGATACAAACGAACAATGATTGATAAATTTAATTAAATTATTAATTTGAATGAAACGAATGATTTTAAACATGAATTATTTCTAGAGTGATATTTTTAATATTTCGTTAGTTTTAATAAAAAATAATGATTTGGGTAAGACTGGGTTATGGAAGAATATTCAACAATGCGGTTTTTAATTTTTAACGTATTATGGTTTCATGTAAATGTGGTTTTAACTTGGAGTCGAACATTATTCTTTTTAGATACAAATGAACAATGATTGATAATTTTAATAAAATCATTAATTTGAATGAAATGAATGATTTTAAACAAAAATTATTTCTAAATTGATATTTTTGATATTTAGTTATTTTTAATAAAAAATAATGATTTGGGTAAGAATGGGTTATGGAAAAATATTCGACAATGTGTTTTTTAGTTTTTAACGTATTATGGTTTCAAGTAAATGTGGTCTAAACTTGGAGTCGAACATTATTCTTTTTATATACAAATGAACAATGATTGATAATTTTAATAAAATCATTAATTTGAATGAAATGAATGATTTTAAACATGAATTATTTCTAAATTGATATTTTATGGTAAAATATTCATCAATGCGGTTTTTAGTTTTTAACTTATTATGGTTTCAAGTAATGTGTCTAAACTTGGAGTCGAACATTATTCTTTTGACTATAGACACTCCGTTACGCAAAGCCAACTAACGACAAATTTAATAAATTAAACATGAGACACTCACACTTTTGTCTAATCCGCAACAGTAAATTGCTTTTGGTGAAGCATAAGTTACAGCAAAACTCGAGATCACAAGTAAGAAACGTGAATCTTTTCTTAACGGTATTTCAAAACAACAGTGATTTTGTCTGCACCTTACCACTGTGAAATGGACAGAGGAATTATTATAGATAAAATTGCACTTGGCATTAGAGAAGTGCAATAGCAGAGCGCGACAGATATGTAATGGATATTATAACTGTTTTTGCTAGTAAATATATCGCCAGTGACATTTTCTGCTGGAAATATTATCATAACTGTAAATATTTATGATTGCAATTGGTGAAAAGAATGGAATCCAGGAAATTTCATATAAAAGCGACATAAACATTTCCAAATTTTGAATAAAATAACCAAGTTTTGAATAAAGTTAAAGTAGACTTTGCACCATTGTCTCGGAAAGTAGATTTGGAGATCATAGGAAATGATAATGGAATACATTAAATAAAACGCTTGAGGGCATGATCTGTTAGAAGGCTTGCAGAATGTGTGCAATATCCAACATGTCATGCAACAAGATATTTTGAATGCGAATGGAAAATGTACATATATAGTGCATGTTATTTTCAAAAAATCGTCATATATACACATATTAGTGAATAATGTGTCTGGATGAAGTCAACATCTTTGCTTGTGTCCTATTCTTTTCTTGATATCTTCAATACGATCTAGTAAAGTGATTTTTATTGAATTAACCGCTTAACTTAACAGCCCGAGAATACTCGTGCATCGAATTATCTAAATTTTAGTCTTATAAACTAAAATTGAATCATTAATTAGCTTTATAATTTGACACAAAAAATATGTAGGATCCATAAACATCTTAAGTATCCTATGCCTTCTTAGATGAATGAAAACGACAGCCCCTTTCCAAAACAGTAGGGGTCATCTTATTAGATAGCAAAGAAAACTATTCAGTTAAGTGGTTAAATGACACTAATTTCCCGTCATTCGTCGCGAAAAGATACATGTGACTAGAAGTTCTTTTTTATTAATGTTCATTTTGTTCTGTTCCTCTATTACTGGTTAAGAAACCAAAAGTTTCAGCTTTTGGTTAACTTTTCAGTTGCCGTTGAATATTTTCACTATTTGGTTATAAAATCATTAGCTGATTTTGATTGCTCTATACCGTACGGAAAGTATATAGTTTCTTCACGTTTAATTTCTATTGTTATAAAAATGGTGTCTAAACGTAGTATGAAAGTGAATATGCATTAACCCTTTGAACGGCAAAAATATTTCAGCTGAATGCTTTGAAAACGGTCTTTCTGTAGCTAAATGGTAAACGTAAATGTTTTGGGGCCGGTTTTCGAGTATTAAACAGAGAGCAACTTTTTACGCCGGAGCCGGTTTAAGAGAAATAATCGAAGAACGACTTTCTGCGACGAAGCCGGTTTTAGAATAGTCATCAGAGAGCGACTTTCTACGTTCCAGCCGGTTGAAGTGTTAAGCAGTGAAATCATTCAGAGCGCCTCTAGCGGCAAAATGTTGTATTTAGCTCTCCTATCTCAAAAAATGTCAATAAGGAAGTTGTTTAGAACCATCGATTTAGACGGAAATGGCAGTCCATGAAAAGCTAAACGTAAGCGAAAACTGCAGATTTAAATGTGTGCTATTAGCTTAATTGCTTCTACAGGAAACAACGATTTGGGCATACTTCTCTACAAAGAAATCAAAGCTAGTATCGTCGGGAATCACACAATTTCATTTTTCATTCTATTTTTTCATTTATTTTAAAATTAAATTGACACTTGGTATCTAAACAAATAAAATTATATTAATAATTAGCTAATTACGACAGATAAATAATTTAAATGTTCAGTGCGCATTTTGTTACCAGCAGATTGAACACGGCTATAATTGAATTATGGACTATCTCTGCCGTCTTTTGCGAAAAATAGATACTACTGATACTCTGGTAACTAGAACAGTCGTTGCTTTCCACTATTTTTTGCACTCAACTATACAGGAAGCAGAAATGCTAGCTAGTGTCGGACCCGCACGATCGTACGGGCTCGGTCTTAAAGGGTTAAAAAGTAGTATAAACGCATTAGCGTTTTGCCAGCGTAGCCAGGGGCGTAGCGAGGGTAAATGGCGCCCGAGGAATAATATGATTTTTTTTACCCCAATCGTCATCAGTGACGAGGGTCATGGTAGTATTTTTAGGCCCCTTCATAAACGCAGTAATGGTTTGACTCCATGGCACCTTCTAAAACTGGCGCCTCTGGTATCTATGTCGAAGGGTTCAATGATTGAACCTCTGACACAATAACTCACAGTCAGAAGGATTGGCAATGGAAGCAAGAAAATACTCCAGATTTTGCATCTTTCCATTTATTAAGGAACTTGAGAAACTTTCATTTAAACTAACGATTAAAAATAGGTTAAAACATGATTGAAGTAATTGCAGTAAATGCAAACACGATTAAGCAAACACTTATGGCTCAAACAGCATGCTGCAGTGATGGCTCAAACTGCATGCTGCACTGATGGCTCAAACAGCATACAGCACTGATATCTCAAACAGCATGCAGCACTGATGTCTGAAACAGCATGCAGCACTGCTGGCTCAAACAGCATGCTGCAATGATGGCTCAAACTGCATGCTGCACTGATGGCTCAAACAACATGCTGTACTGATGACACAAACAGCATGCTGCGCTGATGCCTCAAACAGCATGCTGTACCTAGGACCTCAAACAACATGCTGTACTGATGACACAAACAGCATGCTGCGCTGGTGACTCAAACAGCATGCAGCACTGATGGCTCAAACAGCATGCTGCAGTGATGGCTCAAACGGCATGCTGCACATGATGGCTCATGCTGCACTATTGCCTCAAACAGCATGCTGCACTGCTGGCTCAAACAGCATGCTGCAGTTATGGTTCAAACAACGTGCTGTACTGATGACACAAACAACATTCTGAGCTGATGCCTCAAACAGCATGCAGCACTGATGGCTCAAACAGCATGCAGCACTGATGCCTAAAACAGCATGTTGCACTGCTGGCTCAAACAGCATGCTGCAGTGATGACTCAAACAGCATACTGCACTGATGGCTCAAACAACATGCTGTACTGATGACACAAACAGCATGCTGCGCTGATGCCTCAAACAGTGCCAGCTCCAATCGAGGAGTGAGTGCGCAAGCGAGACTGTTTCATAGTTCTTTCTGCTCTCTTATAAAGTAGCCAAAGATCAGTTCCCGCAGTTACAGTCGTTAACGTCAGGAGCCTCCACATCTAGCCCCCCCCCCCCCAACTCCCGGTCGCTACGCCCCTGATTCAATGTGCTCTATCGTCACATAATGTTTGGGTCATGAAGTCTGGAGCATCCTGCAGCACTTTTGAATAAATTTACACTTTTGAAATTAAATGAATAACTATTTATAAACAACGATATGAAAGCGATACCCGCCAAATAATATGGAATAATTGCACACGCTCTCTACGTTTCCCTGATCCAGATGGTTAGTAAACATTTATTAAAAGTCTGAATTCCAATAACACAATAAAATATTCATTCTTTATGATAAGTTCTCTGAATCAATGTGAACAATCCTTTCTCTCTAAAGATTAAGAAAAAAGATTGCAGCAAGTTAATTTAATGAAAGCGGGCGACATAATATTAAAATACGAACGACTACATTAAGTGAGATAGCTTTAATCAACTAATTAGAAAGCACTTAACTTTAGTAGACTTTCCAGGAGTACTCCAGAACGATCACTCTGGAAAAAATCTCCAAAATATGCAAAATCGGAAGAAAAAAATCCTAGTGTTCTCTAAGTGTCCTGGAGCAAAATTAACTTCGCGGACCTAATTGATTTAATACGTGTCTCCCTCATGACAAATTGTCCTGCTAATGGCCAATCTTTTTTCGGAAAACTCTCATTAATCCCCTTCAACCTCCTTCCATCAACATCCTCTGCCATCCTGACATGTCTTTTGCTATTCATATGCTTCCACGGGGAAGAGATAATGATCGACCATCGATCCACTACCTACAGCGACTGGGGACTTTTCGAACAATTAAAGTATAAAAGTATCCTCACGTAATGAATCATCGTCAGTGAATGAATATACAAATTGTCTAGAGAGTTAAAGAGTTGATTTTTTGAAAAATTTCGTATCTGAAGGTTATGATGCTGATGCTAATCCTACTTAGTTTAGTTAGTATCGAGCCAAGTCCGTGAGTCAAAGATTCATGATAAAGGGGAAGGTTGACATCTCGTTCACTGCTTGTTTTCAGAAACGGACGGAGAAGGAGATGCTTCCTTTTTACTTGGTAATAAAGAAGCATTATATTGTTACAAAAATCGCCCTGTGGGTATACGCGAGTGTTGTCCAACAAGCAGGGTAGCAAAAAAGGACTCTTTATTCCACGAATATTCCAGAAAAACACGTATCACCAATATCAAAACTAAACAGCACTTTTATTAATTAATAACACAGACAGACAGCAGATTACTAACAAATATCAGTAACGACATTTTCATTAGCGCTCAGGTCTATCAGTTCACCAGCTTGCACTGCGGACAAAACTCCAGAGAGATGGATACACTCGTTTGAGCTCCTCGCTATTTATAGTTTTTCATAGACATTGAATTCTCTTGAAATTTCTCCATCAGGCCACAATTCTTGCATTTTTATAGAAGCTTCATTTTGTCGCCAAGGTCAGGGTTCATTGGCTTGACCTCCAGTGAAACTCTCTTTTTTGCCATAGGACTAACGTAGAAAGAAAATAGTATTTCAGATTCGTAACAATATTTTCAATTATTATAGGCTGTACATTTTTGAACGTTTAAAACATATTACAAATTATTTTTTATATGTATGGATATTTATGTTTCAGTATTTAAAAAGCGCTTTTCTTGCTCACTGCTTAACATCCCTCTTCCAAAAGTGATAGATGTGGTTTTTTAATCGAACAATAAGCATATATGTTTGATTTTTTTTTTGAGTCAAGGATTAACAATAACAAAAATTGTTCCATTGTCAAGAAACATTTGCAAACAAATCATTTTAGACATAGACAAAACATTTTACAAATGGAAGTAAATCTTTGTAAATATGAGGAATATATTAATTACTGGGTTCCTGAAATGTTCTCGTGCAATATTAAATAGTTTTTGTAAGTTAAATGTGATAGAAATAATTCTTATGAAGAAATTATTTGTGCAAAGCACAACTATTTCAAATTACACACTGTAACGTATTCATTCAGCGGAGCCCCGCAGGCGAGAAAAGTATTCTAATTGCCTTCCCAGGTGTTTTGCAGATGCGGTCCATATATGGAATGGCGTCAAATGACTGAATGTGGTTGGTGAAAATGTGCTAGGGAATTCTGAGAGGTTTTCTAACCACAATTGTGATTGGATGCCGAAACCTCAGATTGTTTCTGGCAAAGATTCTGACCAGACGTATGTACATTGTGTACTCAGCCATGAGAAATATATTCTGTGTGTACCTAACCTTTAAATACATTGAACATATTAATGGGAACGGTACATATTTTGTCTTTAAATATTTGTCCTTGATTCAATGGCTATGTGGATTTGCGTAGTAGAAACTTAACTGAAGTATGTCACAAAATGAATTTTATGGGCGCCTGTGTTTAAAATGCGTATGTAGCAGCAAAATATAATAATTAACAAAACTTACAGTGGTGTATCGAGATTGCGAGTGCTGTGCGCATTTGTGTAGCAGAAACTTGACTCCAGTGTGTCACAGCACGAATTTTATGGACGCCTGTGTTTAAAATGCATATGTAGAACTATTCTGCAGCAAAATATAATAATTAACCAAACTGACAGTGGTGTAGCTGACTTTATTTTAGTATTTGACTTTAAAAAGTGATATAAACGCCTTAATGTTTTGTCACCATGTCCAGTGGCGTAGGAAAACCCCTCACCATATTTGACTTTAAAAAGTGACATAAAAGCATTGACATTTTCAACATGGCCAGTGGCGTAGCAAGGGTAAAGGGCGCCCGGGTCATAATATGATTTTTTCGCAACCCACCATCCTCAGTGGCTTAGCTTGTGTAAACGACGCCCAAGGTAGAGTATTTATTTCGCCCCTCATTATATTTGACTTTAAAAAGAGACATAAAAGCATTGACATTTTCAACATGGCCAGTGGCGTAGCAAGGGTAAGTGGCGCCCGAGGAATAATATTTTTATATCCTAGTAATCATCAGTGGCTTATCAAACGCAAATTGCGCCGTGGCCACGGTATTATTTTTACGCCTCTCATCGTATTTTGCTTTAAATAATGACATAAACGCAGTAATACTTTGACACTATGGCGCCCCCTAAAACTTGCACACGGGGCATCCATATCCCCTGTGGCAACTTGGGCCACAGTAATCCCTAAAAAGGGAAATTATTAGCATGCGCCTTCCCTATTCGACGGGGAATTCAATTAGATTGGGGAAAAACACGGTTGAGTGAGGTCCAAAGAATGGAATTGGTTGTCTCCTGGTTCAAATGTCACTAGCTGTTATGCCCAGCTTTGCTCGGGATTAAAATACTTTCATGTCTAATATTTTTGATGTAAAAAACTACTTTTGTATAGAAAATTACAATACCCAAAATTCTTTTATCGCCTGAAATGCTTTTTAATTAAAATGAGAATATCAGTTGAACCAGACGATTTGAGAAAACCTCCGATAGTTAATTTTCACCATAAGTTATTAGTATTTATTGCATAGGTACTTCAAATTTTGTTCATAAATCTGGCAGTATAAGAAAGATTTTAACGGACGTTTTGGGACAATTACGTAGTAAATTTTTCATTAAGAAAAAGGGTTAGAATAACTATGAATAAAATGAAAATAAAATTCGTCTTCATCCAAAATTCTTCTAATGTGATCTAGCAACAGTTCGTATGTGTTCTTGCTCTTCACTAATAAAAATAAGTGTTATAAATTGTAAATTTCATACACAATTTAATTTTTGAAAAATTATTAAAATGAGGGCAGCGAATTGAACGAAAAGGAAAGTTACGTCATGAACAGTTAATTTTTTAAACTTTTATTATGTGTAAAAATAGTTTTTCTGACATAATACATATTTTCGAAGAATATCACGGAAAATGCCAAAATCTTGCTTAATTGGAAATTAACTGAAATTTTAATTAGATTTGAGGCTTTTAAAAGTTGACGGTTGACTCTCTTCTTATATAAAACGTATTTATAAAAATAAGCAAAAATTTCAGAAATAAAGGTAAATTAGTTCAAAGTCTAACCATTGCCTAGCAACGAAGTAGCTGCAAATTTGCGTTATTTCAAAATCGTCTGCGCGTAATTAACAATCATTATACTTTAAAAATTTAATAAAAATTGAAGGAAAAATGTCACATATATAAAATTAGTATCATAGTAATAGGTAAAAGTTTGAACTTTAAGATGGTATAAAAATATTTTTGGTCGGACAATTTGCTCCGAAGTTACGGTGGAAAAACGGTTTCGGTTAACTTCTAATTAAGTGATTGTTTAATTAACTTTTGGACTTTGAAAAGTTCGTAAGTGTCTTCCCCTTGTCTTGAATAATAAGTGTGCAAAATTTGGTTGAAAACAGTCCATTGGTTTAGGAGGAGATGTGGAACATAGCCACAATGACTTTTATTTATATTAAGATTATTCTAAGTGTTCTGTTGTGTGAAATGCTTGTTCGTGAATATGTTTATGTCCTATTCGTCAATGTGAAATAAATAATTGAAAAATGCAAAGGAATTATTCATTTGAACTCTTGAAAAGAACATGCATAAATAGGATCTTAGGCTTAACGCCACACTCCTTGCCCCTCTGTCGCTACGCCACTGCAAACTGAACGAAAATATTTAATTCCCTCCATATCCTCAGTGGCAGCGATTGGGTGGGAAAGTGAGGGGGAAAAATTTATACGCATCTAAAAGATCCGGGAGTATAGGAGGTAGACAATAAAATTGAAAATTTTAGTTTAAAAATTTGCGAGTTTTTCCCGAACACTGTTTCTTTTTTTTTAATTCCTAGTTTTAGGCAGCTAAAATGAAATAAAATTTAATTTTTCCCCCAAAAAAGGTGGGGGCGCCTCCCCCCCGACTCTCCGCCATTGCATATTGTTGCAAAGTGTAATGCCGCATTCTTTCCTCACTAGTCTTATGTTTGGGAAGAGAGTTTATGGCCGGGCCTGGGCTCCCAACCTTGGCGACAAATTTGTGACCGTGGCGACAAATCGATGATTCCAGAAAATGCGACCCTTTTCTCGATATCTCTATTAGGAAAGAAAAGACGCTTGAATGTACGAGAAAACTCCATGTGACGTCACGTCCTGTCGGGAGAGTATATAAGGACCGCGCTTGGATCAGAAAAGGGTGTTGATCGACTGGAACGATTTTAGAGTTTCGTCAGCAGTGCGAGCTAGAAATCTGGTGAGCTGAGCGCTATTGAAAGTGCTATTATTGTCGTTATTAGTCATTTGCCGACTGTTTGAGTTGCTAAATCTCTCAAAGTGCTGAACTTTTATTACCCGTGAATTGTTGTCTGTTTACGTTGCTACTCTGTGCAAGATCTATTGTTTCCTGTTACCTGTGCCGTATTTCCCTGCATATTTGTGAATAAACCTTCATTGTCTATTATCCTGCGTGTTGGACTTTATACACCATACACCCACAGAACGATTTTTGTAGCAATATCCTCCTCGACCAACCAGATGTTCCTCCCTTCAGCGAATTCGATTAACTTCCAGGGAAGGCCTCGCACCCTAAGTACGACCTCATAATCTCCAAGTGAAACATTGACCATCTTTTTCATCGCAAAAAGCAAAAAAGCGGAGCCAGACGGCAGGCCGGAGAGATATTTTTTGATTTTCCCTGCGAACTTCTCCGGCAGCCGTCTAATCCTCGAAAATCAGTGGTCCTCGTATTGATCCGCCTCGAGTAGTTAGTCCTCGATCGGCCGCTCTAATCCTCTCTCTGCAGCGTCCGGAGGATGTTGTGTAACTAAGTAGAGAAAAACGTGGGAATCGGAGATTATTTCAGAAATCGTGATTAGGAAAAGCTTTTCCCCCACGAAGACGATAATTTCTGACATGAACACATGGCACGGGGATGTTTGCGATTGGCATTTGAATGTGGAAGGTTAAGCCTCGGTTCCAGTTAGACTCATTCCTTTTTTGCTTAACTTCCAAAAAGAACGATTTTTTTTTAAAAAAATGATTTTAAAATGCTTTTTCGGCTTTCATTCCTTGAATAAAACGTTTGTAAAATACTTTGTTTTTTCTATCTATTTCTGTTCTATTTTGTTTTAAGTATGGTTAAGAAACAGTTTGTTACGTACTGACAACACTTGGTTTTAGTTGAGAAAAAAATGTGCTTGTTAAAATTTTATAAAAGATTAATTTCAAGAACTAATATTGAAGATAAGGATTTTCCTCAACTTTGTCGAATAAAATATGGTATTCTCAAGCGAACAAACAAATCAAAAAAAGATGCAGCGTCAAATGAAAAACATCAATTTATTTTTATATTTTTATCAACACTCAGGCTTCCATCTATATGTTGTAAATTGATTTAATAATATTTTCAGTTTGTATCCTATTGGCCACAACAAGCATTAGAGCTTCAATCAAATTCTCAAGATTTTAGAAAACAAAATTGGGTATGTTTGAAGGCAACCTTGGCATTTAAGGGTTAAATGGTTGTAGTGACTCATTTTACCCTTTGAGGGCACGGAATTTTAGAAAATAAAAAGATCCATGTTGCGCAGAAATTTATTTCTTTTTAAAGTGAACACATTCGTTTTATTTTTATCAATAAAGGAATAACATAATATAAAAACATAAACAATAATAATAATTCAATTAAGTTTTTGTTATAGGGTGGGACTCAACTAGTCCCACCGTGCCACATGGGTTCAGGTGGTTCAAAAAATATCCCACTATGCATATTTATGCCTCAAAAAGGTGGGGCACTTTTAATGCCGCTGTGCCTCAAAGAGTTAAAACTATTCTATATGTTCTTTCGATAATCTGCCCTTTATATCTATGGTAATAAGACCAATGAGAAGATAAATGTGTATTCCGTAGTTATATTTACATTTCGTTTGAAAGCAACACGAGGGCAATTTTGATTAAAAAAACGAAACGAAATCGTAAAGCACCTACGCGCAAAAATTTCACGACACATTTAAAGGGTTAACTAGTTGAATATCGCATTCTATGTCTTCAGAGGAACCAAGAATCCGCTTACTCCTTCGATTTCTCATCCTAGTACTCGAGATAGCTTCACGAAACGAAAACAAAAAAGATTTAGCAACTTTTACATTTCAGTAAACTTTACGACATATTTCAGTAAACTTTACGTCACATTTCAGTAAACTTTACGTCACATTTCAGAAGACTTTACGCCATACATATTTCAGTAAAGTTTACGTCATATTTCAGTAAACTTTACGTCACATTTCAGTAAACTTTACGTCACATTTCAGTAAACTTTACTTCATATTTCAGTAAACTTACGACATATTTCAGTAAACTTTACGTCATATTTCAGTAAAATTTACGTAAACATTCAGAATCCTAAATAGTAAATGGACATTCTAACCATAAACAAGGAGAGGTAAAAACAAATCTTTCCCTGGACGTCGCGACCCTTCCTTATTGTCCACCACACAGGAAAATAAAATAAAAACTTCTGCGAACAAATGCGATTTCTTTCCCGAAATTCTCTGCCGACAGATTCCACTAATTCTTTGTCAAGAAACATCTCAGTCGGAACTGTCAGCATTGTCCACACAAATTACGATTGGCGTCGGATCGTATTCTCGACTCTTTCTATTTCAGGACAATGGGAGAAAAGTGACGCGCATTATTATTATTATTTTTTGATGCCATCTGCCCCCGGAGGGGGGGGGGCTGAGTGGGCTTTAATCCATTTCCTCAGACGTGAGCAGACTTGTTAGCAGACGATTTTTTAAAGCCCGCCGTGAGAAATCTTTTCTGCCTCTGTTCTAGCCGCTTCTGATATCATTCTAAGCTGAAATTGTATTTTTCAGTTTGGCGGGAAAGTTTTATTTGTTCCTTTTCTCTCGCTGTAGCCGTTTCAGTGATGGATTGTTGGGAAAAACTGAGCATTTCCGTTAATTTATTTATCTAACATTATGCCAAGTTATGTAGGATGAGGCAGATTAATAGGATGTTTTTGAAATCGCACAATCTTTAGTTTTGGCAAGGAAAAACATTGAGAGATAAACATTCGTGATTATATATCTTTCTAATGATGTACATGAATGGAAAATCGTGTCTTGAAATCGATGTCTATTTTCACTTATGCATCGAATTTCCGCAGAATGTCTCCGAGCATCGTCGTGAACGTCGTAATTCAAGAAGAAAACGAGCTCTGTAGATGAAATTTGGTGTGCGGTCATACGCCAAACAAAATCCGTCTACGAGAAGTCGTGAACGTAGTAATTCAGAAACAAAACGAGCTCAGTAGATGAATGACAGTGGCGACATTCGCAAATCGCCGTTGAAGTAAACAAAATAAAACAAAGAAAAGAAACGACTTCTACGACGACTTGCGAACGCCGCCGCCACTGTGTCGGCATCGACCGCAAAGGGTTAAATTTATCTTATGGTTTTATCATCATATCTATAGATCTGTATTAAATTTTATTCCAAGTTCATCAAAGGGGTGGCTCTCTGCCTGTTTGTGGGTGTACGAACACTATATGATAAACGCAGCACGCTAAATAAATGGAATTCGGTATGGTATCTTGTCACCAAATTTGTAGCAGATTTTGGTTCCATCGGTCAAAAGGAAGAAGTTAAAAATGCTTACTTGGTTTTCTACGAATCATAAAGCCATATTGTGTTAGCATAAGTAGAGAGGGTGAGGTAGAACACTTATGCTCTTTTCACCCTAACTTTTAAATCCTTAGATTCTTAAAAATTAAAAAAGTGGATAAAAATGGTCTTTAATTGAACCCCGCAGTACCAAAGGCCGTCCCTTGTTACGAAATTCTTTTTTCTGCAGATCATCTATCATACAACCAAAACCTTCTTCCTGTTTTAACTGGTTCGTGGTATGGATGGGAAAGACCTACCAGTTTTAACCGAAAACCCTATTTTTTTGTTTCCGTTATTTTTTGTCCCTCCTTTTTATTTTTTAAAAATCCAATAACCGGGTAAAAAAGAAGATAGGCTCGATTTTGGTTCGATTAGACTAAAATGTACCAAGTTATGAAGCTTTGAATTTCATCATCATAGACCAATCAAAGACAACCGCTTCCACGAGGCGTCTGTTGGTTGGCGGATTACTGAAAGAATCTTTATGAACAGATAAATTTTGGCCAATGGATTGATTTCCTGTGGAAACAATATTAATAAAAAAAATTTTGTCTACAAACGGCGTTTGTTTTTTCATAAAATAACCCCCCGAAAACAGGTTATTTTGAGCGGTCATAACCGCCTGGTTAAACCGGAGGAGAAAAAAACCCTGAAGAACTGAAAACCGGTTATTTTCGCAATAACCTCCATCCCTCGTTCTTGGTTTGTTGTCTGATGTACGTCTTTCCTGCAGTCATAGGACCACAAAGTATCGTTGTTGCTCGAGAGGAATTGGGGTAACTCGACCGTTCCGGTGAAATGTCGGTAAATGCCCGGAAAATCAAAGGCCAGCAAGTTTACAGACCTCAGTGCAGCTCGTGCACCCATCCCTACTGATTATTGTAGACTGTGCTCTTGTTGTGAAGGTCATGGCCACAAGGCTTAATGTTGCCAAATTTTATGGGCTTTATTTCTAAACGGGGCACTCTAGAAATTACGGGGATGAGAGAAGAGGGGGTGAATTGATATGACTCCTATCACATACCCGAAACAACGTCATGTTTTCAGGTGATAAAAAGAACGAAAAGTGAATAAAACAGGGCCAGAAAATTTCAAAAATATAGAATAAATGAAGGGAAGAATATTCATAAAAGAAGAAATAAATATAGTTCAGCAATGCAAGTATAATGATATACAACATTACCTTCCAGCGTTTCTCGTGTATTTTACGAAGAATCTTAAATACAAGCGCTTATTCATGAATTTTTCATGCGGTAACCAACCATTTCCTTATCAAAAATTTCAAACATTTATTACGAATTTATATGAACGGTCCGATGTTTATCAGATTTCGAGAAATAAGTCATTCCATTTATAAACAACAATTTATTTTTCTGCAGCTTTTAAATTTCACCGAGGCTTTAAATTTCAGCGCTTTATTTATTTTTCCTTCCTCTTTCCTAAATTTCCATTTATTTCGGAAATAAAATCCTGCCTTTCTCTGCTGCTCGCATTTTTCATAGAGTAATTTTAAAATTGGGCATTTTCTTTCGTGAAAACAAAATGCGAAAGAAATGCAAAATTGAAATCATCAGACAAAGCAATTGTGAGAGCCCCACTTGTAAACAGGCAATTTACATTCGAAAGGAATATCTATTCGACGCTGAGTTATTTCTCTTTCAATTTGCATTCCGAGCCTTTCTATTCCTTAACTTTCGATTTTCCTGAGAAAGCTCCAATGAAAGAATAAAACCTAGATCTCTTGTATGCATGCAATTCAACTAAAAATGCATTGCGTAAAATGTTTTTTAACTAATCATACTCATTTAGTTAGTTAGTTTTCTGTTTGTTGTACGTCTTTAAAGTTACAAAAGGCAAAATCCAGAACATCTTTACTTTCCCTAACACGAAGTATACAAGGAGAAAAAAATTGTAATCATAAAACAATTGGGCTTCGAGGTTTTGATGAGTCATTAAGAGTCCGAAAAAATGATTTCAGGAATAATGTCTGTCTGTCTTTCTGTCTGTGAAGACGGTAACTCAAATGCCCAAAGAGTTAGAAGAATGGAATTTGGTAAATGGTCTTTACAACGAAATGTCAGATTTCTATCAAGTTCTAGATGAAATCCTTCTTTAACCCTCTCTCACCGAGCGAGGCGGTCTAAAATTTTCCCCTTGACAGCGACGAAGGCCAGTCTGAGGCGGTTGGTTTCTTTTGAGGGGAGGGGAGGTTTTGAAATCGCTTCGGAGATAAGCGCGGTAGGGGGTTCAATTATCATTGCCAGCCTCAGCCGTTTCCGTGTGCCTTAAGGGAAGGCTATAGCAGGAGCTCGGGTGGTGGGTCAAATGACCACCCAGGTTGGGAGGGTCCAGTTCGTGTCGCCTCCTCCCAAAAAGTCGTGGTTTTAAAGGAACTAAAAGAAATAAGTCGAATCGGGATTAAAGAGTTAACGAAGTCTGTATGTTCGTTCCTGTGCATGAAAACACGATAGGTCAAAAATGTAGAATTAATCTTTAAGCTTACGTTTTTTTGTCTCAAAAATTGCAGATCTGTGTCAAATTATGAAGTCTATCTTTCCGTGTGCGTGTGAACTCTAGGATTTAACACGTTGGCTGGATCGCCTGTGACTCACACCTATTATCTAATTGGATGAGCCCTTATCTATCATAGTCAAGAGACAGTAGAGAAGAAGCTCATCTAATTAGATAGACGGTCCGAACTCAGGCGTGAGTCGCATAAATTGCAT
>BGPR01034507.1:0-16442 GCA_013235015.1 Araneus ventricosus
GAGATTATTTCAAGAAATAAAAAAGTATGTAGTTTTGTGAAATGTATTAAGTATTCTCTTAAATTTTAACTGTTGGTGTAAATTTGCTTTTTTACCTTTTACACCAAACTGCTCCATGTGTGATATGGTCTATGAAAGTCATATTTCAGATCCGCCACCAACAAGTAAATATAGTAATGTCCAGGCTAAAAGTATCCCAAAATAATAGCCAGAGAACAGTATTTAGTTAGTTTTTAAAATTAGTCGCATTTGCAGCAACCTACCTGGAGTTTCATTCATTGTAGTCGTAATACGAACACCATTAGTGGACTTATTCAATTCAAATGATCTCTTCGCCCAACACTTAAGTAGCATTAAATTTAACTTTAAGTAGTTTGTTTTGTGAATTATCTAATTTTAATAATTCTCTATTTCGAACATAAGTCATTTTAATTCATTTATATCCTAAAGCACGTTTAAACAAGTGTTTATGTATCCTATACCTTTTGTATCATAGAACAGTAACGTCTGTGAATGACTTCGTTTCATTTTTTTAAGTTTAAAATTGTGGTAATGGATCCAAGTGGAAAGTTTCCGGGTATACTACTGGTAAGAATTGGGTACACTATGACCACCCTAGATGTCATCTGGTTTTTTACCACAATTTTTAATTAGTGTCCTGAATCCCAAAAGTGAGTTAAACATCAAAGAATTCAGCAGACCTGGCAGGTCAGGCAGCGATTCTTTTCTTCGGATACAACTTGAGTTGCATTAAAGAAGCAGCATTTGAGTACGCAAAAAAAAGGTGAATTCGATTTTATATCTTAAATCATGGCATTTGCATTGTTTTCGTATATTGTATCGTCCACAGTTTTGCATACCTTAGTGTATGACATATATATTTAATAACTTCCCGGTATTCGAAAATCAGTCAAAGTGCCAAAGAAGGAATTTAAATGATTATTACATTGGAACCAGGGAAATTTTCAGAATGCAAAGTGCATGTTGTGCTGCCTTGAAATTGTAAAGTTCTTAATGTTCTAAAGTGCATGTTGCAAGTTGAGATTTGGAAAATTCAGAACCAAACATTCCAGATTACCTGGTCATGTTCCAACATATGTGATGGATTGAATGGAAAATCGCATGAACATGCTAGACTAAACCACCTTATTAGAGATTATAATAGTTCTTTTAGGATGTTCAGCATCTCAGCAGCAAGTTGGGATTGTGGCAGAGGATTTGTTAAAGGACAGTTCATGTTTCTGCCCATTTTCCATTACATTACTTAATACCTCTATGGAAGAGAAGGATTTATTTGTCTCTCATGTGTAAAATTGATTCAAGTCTATAAATCCAGTTTGTATCCACTAGGTAGAAAAAGAACAATTTGAAGTCCACTGTTATTTTTTTTAACCCTCTCATGCCTAACCAGGCGGTTACGGTCATGCCCAACCAGGTTCCGCAGGCTCCGTCTAACACAGACGGGCGGTTTGACGCATGCCTTCTTTCAGGGGCCAGATGATAGATTCGCCGATAAGAGTGGTAGGTGTCCACCATGGGTCTTTTTTCACAGCCTGTTTCAGCTTCTGTATCCGCCTGGGCTTGACCTCACGAAAACCGCAGGAAAATCAAAGTGAACGCTGACAGCTTGCTGCCTTGAACAGTGGGAAGTGGGGTGGTTTTGGGTAGATAGACTATTGATAAAGAGGGTCCAATTTTATTCTTGTTGGGCCTTTTCACGGCCCATTTCAGGGACCGCTCCACCCCTCTTGTGAAAACCAACCAAGGAAAATTCAAAGTAGATGACAGCTTTTGCTGTACTGGAACAGCGGGAAGTGGGGTGGTCGGGTAGAGATCTTCATTGATGATAGAAGTGTCCACTATTCTTGTTGTGGGGTTTTTTCTGGGCCTGCTTCATGTCAGGACCGCTTGTTCAATCTCACGGAAAACTGTGGAAAATCAGGGAAGTAGACGCTGACAGCTTTATTACCTTGAACAGCGGAAGTGGGGTACGGTAGATGATCATTGATAAGAGGAATCACAATTATTCTTGTTGGGGTCTTTTTCATGACCGTTTCAGTCAGGACCGCCTGGGTTCGACCCTCACGAAAACGCGGGAAAATCAAAGTAGATGACATTATTACCCTTGAACAGTGAAGTGGGGTACGCAGATAGATCTTCATTGAGGGGTGAGTGGTAGGCGTCCAATTATGCTTCTGGGGTCTTTTCATTGTTCGCTCTTGTCAGGACCGCCTGCCCGGACCACGAAACCGCGCTTTATTACCTTGAATAAAGGGGAGGGTGGGGGCAGCTATCACCCACTGAATGGAAGTAGAACCACTTCCCTGTGGCACGTCTCCAAAACCCCGGTTTCAAAGGAGCTAGTGGAAAATGCTCCCTCTGACAAAGTGTTAACAAATCCACGCACCGCTGATTTATTTTCGCAAAATGAATCTCTAGAATCAAAAGGAACCCTCCAAATCATAGATCAAACGTAAGTGTACAAGACGAATAGTTGGTCATTAGGAAATAATAACAGACAAAGAGAAATACCAGCACGCGAGCGTCTTGAACAACTGATATAATAAAGATTTGTGGATGTTGACAATTTGTACGTTGAAAACAAGGCTGCTATCATCAACAACTGAATATAAATTAGTCTAAATGCCAGTGACTACTCATCATTCAAATATTGTTTCTATGATTTGGATAGAAAACTGACCTTGCTTTTTTCAAGAACCAAATGAGACAAGTTTTCTCTTATTAGACGCAAGCTGAGGGCAATTTATTGAATTTTTTTCGTCACACTACGTGGGGACACGCTTTTATTACTTTTTACATAAAATGGCAAATAAAAGGAATACGTCTTCAATGCATGTCCCTTGCAATTATTTTGGGGCAAGTGGAGACGATGAGAGTCAATGAATACTCTAATTACATGATCTTAACTATAGCCGAAAAAATTATTTCTTGCCAAAAGCCGTACCGTATCTAATGTTTTACAGAATCAGGATTTTTACAAAGAATGAAAGTAATAAAGCAGTAGAGGTTATTCCTTTAGTGGGGTAAACTTTATGATTTTCAGGAGGAATATTAAGTTTATTTAGACGGAAAAGGTACGAAAGTATGCCTAGACTTGTAGATTAAACAGAAAGAAAACTAAATTAAGTCATCATAAGTATTGTTACAACATGGAGTCACTCCAGCAATGAGTCTCCATGGTTGGGAAGAGAGCTTGTTATGTGGTAAGTATGGGGATGGATAAAGGCAGCAGCCACGTTCGGACTGACCTGTGAATACCATCTGGCGAGTTTGGTGACGAAATATGGGGATCTCAAAGGTGATAACTTTTCTCTGATATCTCTATTAGACAGGGTTGATGTCATGGAATATACCAGATGTCGTATGTGACGCCGCTAGTTTGTCGGGGAGACTATATAAGAGGAGAAAGTACCCTGACACGGATGAACGTTGACTAATTGGGATAGCCTGAGCGCGAACGTCTTTGGAGTTCTCATCCATGCTGTGCGAGCTAGTATTGTTAGACGCGAGCGGTATTGTTCGGTGTTGTTCCATTGGAACGATGAATTTCGCTCGCAGAGCTAGAAGCTGGTGAGCTGAGCGTTACGAAAGTGCTGTTATTGTCGTTAGTGATTGCCGGACTGCTTGTGTTACTGAACATCAGTGCTGAACTGTTATAATCTGTGAATTCGTTGTTCGTTTTCGTGCCGCTAACTGCAAGATCTATTGTTTCCGTTACCTGCTATGCGTTTCCCGCATCTGTGAATAAACCTCATTATCCATTATCCTACGTGTTGGACGGTTTACATTGACACCCACGAACGATTTTTTTAATAAAATTTTCTTTAAACTTCAATATGCCGCGATTATCTAGTGATAGGTTTTCGTCTTAATAAGGTGAGGGTTCCGCCGTCCGACTCCACAGTCCAGTTGTGTAGATCGCCTTGGTGGACGTTAAATTCTGAGTCATAAATAAAATGGCCTCCCTGCCAATGGGGTGCCAGAAGTTTGAAGATGGATGCTTAAGATGAGGTGCCGGCAGTCATCAGATCAGTCAAAATAAGGAGGTCCGTCCAAAATTAAGAAAGTCTATGGACAATAAAACCCAACACTGCAGAACTGGAACCCTCAATCTTGTCTTTTACTCCAAACTAGCTGCATTCAAGCAGAGACCGTCTGCGCACCCTTATCCATGCATCTGTTGTTGATGAGGGATGACAGTTATTGGACAGCAGCCTTCGTACATACCTGATGACAGATAGGTTTGCTGAAAATAGAATCGTATCTCTAGTTACATGCACCAAATGAAGATAATTTATTAATGAATATGAAAAGAAAAAGGTGAATTTTTTAAAGTTTTTAATTTTTTAAGATTGAAATAACCATTAAACGGTTAAGTTATGCTACAATGATGATAAAATTGGAGGAAGAAATATTCTGCAATCATAGCAAGTGAAAACACCTCGTAAAATACTTATATTTGAAGGGTTTGTCCCGCAACGTTGTGTTAGGATGGATGCTTAATGATTATGCTATCGAACGTCAGACTAACATGAAAAGCCAGTTTTTTTTATTATTTCGACTGCCCTAATGCAATTTGGAATTTTAGTGTTTGCTGAATTTAGATGGAGGAGGTTTCTTTCCTTATAAAAATTATTTCATGGTTTTAATGAACTGTTTCTTACAAAACCAAGTCATGAATTAAACTATTTTGAAGTGGGGACCTTGAATGTCTTCGGATATTGCCTCAGGCCACCTGCTTCATTTATATTGATCTCTTTTGAATTCATTCATAGAAGTTTCATTATATTGTAAGAAAATATCAGTAAACTCTACGTCTTAAACTCATTTTTTTGGGAGAAACTAAATACACAGAACGAATTGAGGAGAGCCGGATATTCTTATGGATTTATGCCACAACATGTTGGAGACTACAGGTTTTGTTTTGTGATGCAAACCAATCCCAATTTTGTACTCATTGATGAAAATTATATATATATATATATATATCTTTGAAACAATGATTGATCAAAAATTCTTAAGTAAGATCCTACAAAAGTCGACTTCATTTCATTTTATTCCCGCATTCCACTTTTGACGAGATTCCTTCTCTTCATTTTCATTAACTGCACAGACAATTTTTCTATGAAACGATTGGTTTACAAAAAACTTTCAAATATAATGTTCCTTTGGCAGAAAATCTTCAATTACAATAATACCTCTTCTGACATTGTAAAATCTTAAAAATAACAGCTAATTGTCTTGTGGATAAAGACTCCCTTTCTCAATTTATTATGACAAGATTCGGCCTATTGTTACTGATAATCTAGACACTTAGAGAATACAGACTTCTAAAGTATCATGTTAAAGATCCAAAATTCAGGCCGATTGTTCGAGTTTCTCTTCCTTCATACTGCATAAATTACTAATCTATTGATGATTTCTGTTAAAAGTTGCAATTTTCTATTCCATTGAGGGAAATGAAATCTTAGCTTACCTTTTGAAAAAGTCTTTCTCCTTCCATTATATAAGCTTCCAATGTTTTGATTCTTTTTAGTTTTCTAATATTAAAATGCTATTGAAGATTTAAAAGTAAATTCTATCATCTCTCCTATCGACAAGCCTGTCAACTAATGACTTTTATGAAACTAGCATTACTATAATCTTCTGGATAAGGAACTTCAAAATTCAGCAACATACAAAGTCCAAGTTTAATATGAGTTCAAGTATCCAAAAAATCTTCTTTCTATAAATTCTTCCAAAATAATAAAAATTTAATTTTTTGCTTTCCTTATAATACATATTAATCAAAATTAATCATTAAATCCTATTTTTATCTTTTCTTCCACTTGTGACTTCTTCTTAAGAACCACGACACATTTTCTTTAATTGTTAAAAATTACTGAATGTCATTTGCTGAAGGTTTCATTTGGATTATTGTCATAATGATCCGGTTATTGATTTATCTACAAATTAAGAACAGTATTTATTCTATTGAGACTTTTTTGACTTCAAAGATATTTTACAAGCATTCCTTTAGCCACTTTGAGAGGTGCTTAGCTCATACTTTTATTGTGCAAATATTCTTAATATTTCTTTTGAGTATTGGGATAAATTGTAACTTTTGCATATTTCATAATTTTATTTACAATGGGAAAGTATTTTCCCAGTCACTGACATTCCTCAAGGATCTTTTTTTTATTCTGTTACAGCTAACCTTTTCCTTATTATTTTGGAAAATTATTTACTTCTTCATCCTCAGACTTTCAGATTCGTAGATGATCTTATTGTTTCTAATCATGGATCATTTAATATTACGTGGCAAAAATATTTATCCTTCAGCCTTGCTTCTTAAACAAACAAACTGTGATCAGTTTGAAGTGGATTTTTAGATCTGGATATAAAACTTGTTGATAATAACTTGTATCGATATTTTTTGAGAAAAGAATGGATTTTAATTTTGTGTCAACCGAACTTTCATATTGGCTCTACATATTTCTATTCAGATTTATAAACACTATTCTCTCTCAATTTTTTCTAGCATCAGATCTATTTGTTCGAACGAAATTTCAAAATCTGTAACATAAAGCTTTTGATCAACTTTAAATATATGGTATTCCGAAAACTTTGTGCGACGGATATCTCAAGCAGCGATTCCGGAAGCTACTGACAAAAGCCTTTTTCCTCCTTCTCTTCCTCTTCCTGTGTTTGGCAACAGTAACTGGTATGGCGTCCATTTTCCTCCTCGGTCCTCACGGACACGCTAGTTTTTCCTTGCCATAGTAAGCGTATTTCGTTTTTATTTTCATTATTTTTTGTGTATACTACTAGTTTATTTATTTTATTCTAGGTCTTTGTATTCCGGATTTTTTGCCTTCGATTCTTTTTAAATCATCTTAAATGTATTTATCTTTATTCAAATTCTTCCATTTAATTGTCTTGCGCGTTTTGAGGGGATGGCGGCATTTTTTAACGGATTTCGTTTGTCGTTAGCAAGAAAAAAAAGCAAAATTAATATCATGAGCGAGCTTCTCTCCCTGACGAGCGGCTCGTTATGATATTTTTCAATTTTATTTTGGTTTTTATCTATTGTTTTTGCCATTGTGTCTTGTGTTTCTAAGTTTGTTTTGATATATATATATATATATATATATATATATATATATATATATATATATATATAATAGGAATATGCTTCCTATTGAATCTATTAATTTATAACTATTCTCTTTAGAATCATGCCATCGAAAGTTTCATTATATTGTTTGAAATGTTGTAGACTCTACGTCTTAAACTCTTTTTCTGGGGAAAAAATTTTTTTACACCAGAATGAATAGAGTAGCCAGATATTCTTATGAATTTACATGGCGGAGGCTACCGGTTTTGTTTTGTGAACACACCGATCGTTGCCATCGACAAAAGTACATATTTAAATTTATCACATAAATATGCTTCTTCAATCACAGAATATTATTTACGCTAGCACTAATAATCAAAATTGAAAAATTTCAAAGAAATTTAATATCCTCTATAGCATCCTCTCTCACCTTCACATTTTTCATTCTCAAGGCCAGCCTTAAGAGATGCGGGCCCAATCGGAAACAATTTTGGATAACCCCGATTTTTTTAAGCTTTAAGAAATAATGCATAATAAATAAATAAATAATATGGAATTTTGATAGATTAATTAATATTAATTATTGTTAAAAATATTTTAAATAATTTTAATAATGTTTAATTCTAAAAGATGTTAATAAAACGCAGTATTGATGATTTCTTTCGAAATAATCTAAAAGAAAACATGATAAAGAATTTTGTTGACTGATAATAATTGTATTCTTTATTAAAAACAAATCCACTCTAGAGTGTCTCAACACTTCACAAGCTTCAGCTGGCTCTTTTCAAGAACTGCAAATATCTTGGGACAGACAAAAGCTGTCGCGGTTTAGTAAATTTTCTGCTTGCCCCTTTAACAGAAAGGAAACGAAAATCCCAGTCCTCTACAAAACAATGACGTTCCCTTAATTTAGGGCTGGAGAGTGAATGCCAGTGCAACGCTTGTTTCTCTCCATGTAAACGCGGTATGCTTTATAAATAACTCAATACTTCTTAGCCATCTATGACAATTTTATTTTTCATTACAGAAGGGAAAGATATTGTTGACTTCTGAAACAGTATCAGCCAGATGTAAGAGACAATGTTGATAACATTGGTTTTCAAGCAAATTTAAAAACATAAATTCGAAAATTCCTAAGGAAAATGTTATGAAATCAAATCAATACTTGATTTTAATTTGAATAAGTTTGAGTACATTCATTTTAAACTCTAAAAGAGGGGGCCTATTTGGGGCAATTGGTCCAATCGGCTAAAGCCCGTCCGGCCCTGCCCATTCTAATTAGACAGGATGTAAGAGTTCTGATTAATAATACACGCATTAAAGTCGAAAAGATAAGCAGAAATAAGCTGAGCTGCTTTGTCATTAAAAGTTTCCGTTCTGGTGCTATTTTGGAGCTAAACGCGATGAGCTCTCACAAGATAGCGAGGAATGGCAACTCGAGATTGTGTACACTCGAAGAAAAGGCTTCCCGAATTGCGTGCAGTGCCTTTTAAAGCGTAATTACCTCCTCCTTAATTAACATTACGTGAAACCATTTCATTTAAATAATAAGAAACCGGAATCCGCCAGTTCAATTCTCGTCAAATGCAAAATTGTTTGAAGAGGAAATGAAGGGTGGAAGAAAAAATCTCTCCAAGTTCCAAAATCTGCGAAAACGGCCACAACGGTTTACAGTTCTTTACAACAATTTAAAATAATATTCATTCATCTTTTTGGTGTTAAATTTAATCACATTTAATTAAATACTGGAGCATCCTTCTTCAGCTGATTCTTTGGATGATTTTGGTAATATTGTTAAATACGTTGCATGAGGGATTCTAGGTTTTCAGGGAAGCTAAATCATGCTACCCAAAAAATAAAATAGGAATAAAATTAGAAATATTGCCGTTTCTGCCTCTTCCGCGATAAATTTGGTTTTGTTAGGATTTTAAAATACGTGTCCTAATTGACCGATTTGGTTCAAAACTTGATACAGGTATGAAATTTTGCTGCAAAGAACACTTAAAAATTTTTCTCCTTTATTGCTTTCACATACAAATGGAAGGACGGATTGACAGACTCATTGACATAATACTAAAATTGTTTTCACACTTTCGGAATTCTAAATATTATCTAATAAATTATGAAAAAGATGGAAATTTCTGAAATTCTTGAACTCGAATTTCGTGACGATAACGATATTTACACTGAGCATACATAGTGGAAAGTTAGAATGAATCAGTCTCCAAAGAAATATTTGATTTATTTTTTTTTATCTTGTACTACAACCATTTCGTTTCATTAACTGCATCACCATGTAAGATCATAAACAAAAGCGTTTTTAACCAGCATCTTTTCCATGGGGGTATCAACATGAATTTTACATGTGCTCACAGACTTTTACAACTGCGGTACTAATAAACGATTATGATTTAACTCCCTGTCTAACTATTCTGCTTCTGTACTAATCACCTGGCAGACCGTTCTACTCCCCTATCCTATTCTATCACCCTGTGTGGGATATTTAGCTTGATTGCTTATGAGAGTAAAATCGAATAATCGAAGCAGTCGTGACAGGCCACATGTTTTTAGTATTTTGGTTACAGAATAGACAAATCGCAAGCTACCACAGACCCTAGCTACATGACATAAACTTGTGATTTATCGCATGTAGCATGTAGATTGCTATGAGGACCAATTCTCATATAAATTTGGACGCGAAGTCTGATGTTCACAGAACTACTAGTTTACTTGGAATCTCAATTTCCTTTATTGAAATGAAAACAAATCAAGTTTTCATTCATTGCTAATATATGACACCAACGTACATACTAACCCTAACCCTAAATTGAGAGAACTAGAAGCCAATGGCGAATTTGGCATCATTAAAATATTTGAGTCATTTTGTTACTGAATAGATATTTAGTTGTAATTTTTTAGATACCGATAAAAGCTGAGACTTTTATAAATAATTCGCATTCGAAAACAAAATGGCCACATCTTTAAATGCTGCGATGAAGACCAAATCTCATATATATGTGGACGCGAAGTCTGATGATCACAGAACTACATGTTTACTTGGAATTTTAACTTCGTTTATTAAATTGAAACTGAATCAAGTTCCAATTCATTGCTATTAGCAATATATGACACCAAGAAACAATCTTTAGCTAAGTTAATCCAAAGCGAATCTTTAAATGTAGAACCCAAAGCAAGTTAGAATTCCGATTTTAAAATGGCGAAGACCATCCGTCACGTTTCGGGGCTACGGGGAGGACATTTCAAAGTCCCGATTCCAGACCTTAATGACCAACCTCGACGTTTATTGCACCATTTGGTGTTAATGGCGACACACGAATCCCGACTTACCTCAAAATTTAATTCCGGTCTTTGGTAAAGTCGTTAGTTTAATTGATAATCAATATTTGGCGAGTATTTTGGGGTTTAGTTAACAACCAATGGAAAATTTCATTCCTTTGAAAGCCTATTGTCTTTAATGAGTGAAGGAATTAAGCTTTTCTTTGCCAGGAATTTTATTAAGGCTAAATACCTTTCACTCAAGGAAAACGGGTGTTCTAAATCCCGTTCATTTTCTTGTTAATTTGAAACGTTAGTTACCTTTTTATTATCTAGTTTTATTATTAAGTTTCTTGCTGCAGTATTTGTTGTGTTGAAATGCAACATTATTAAATATTTTTTTAAAAAAAAGTAAGTTACTTATTATTACCTCATTTGAATTGTTTTAAAGTAATGAAAATTAATATTTTTCAATATTAAACATTTTATTTATTCATAGAATTTATTTCATAGTAAAGTGGTTAAGTACCATTTCACGATCAAAAAGTTTGAAAGATACGCTTCATTTAATAAATATTAGGGCAAAAGTGGTCTAATGGATTTACGTGAATGCGATCCAACAAACAGAATAATAAAAATATAATTCCCTCTTTATTTCACGAATATTTCACAAAAAAAGTAGCATAGGTAACAAAACTAAGCAAAACTTTTATAAATTAATAACTCAAACAGCCAGTACATCACTAATAAATATCAGTCACAGCAATTTCAATAGCGCTCAATGTCTAGTAGTTCTGCAGCTCGCACTGATAACTGCAACTGACTGATCGTTTAAGGTAGCTTAATATTTATAATTTTTGCGACAGGATGTGACGGCACATGGAAATCTCTCGAAGATTCACCGTATTTCCGCTGCTAGTAGAGATAGGATCATAATTTCGGCATTTTTTGGAAGCTTCGTTTTGCCGCCAAGGTCGGAGTTCATTGGCTTGGCTTTCGGTAAAACCTCTGTCAAACTCATTTTCTTGCATAATATTAGCATATCAGGAAAACAACTTTCCAGCTTCGTAACAATATATATTTGAATTGTCTTGTGCGTCTAATGATTTGGACTGTGATTGTAATTTTCTTTCTGTCAATATCCAGTCGGGTCGCCTTCCACAACCATTGATCCCTTTATTCTTCTTGGAAAGCTGCTCATAAATGGTTTTACAGTCTATTCTATTTGTATCTCTTTCATTCTTATCACAATTGCAACTTGGAAACTTCGCAGCCTTTCGCGAGCTATTGCACATTTTCCACATCATGTGACCGGTGGGCAATGCCGAAACGTCGTATTAACCCATGAATGGCCAAGTCACGTTTTTCCAATAATGTTTTGTAAACTTTCAATACATGGCGTGGAATCAATCTCCCCGAAAATTTTAGACTTTGTTTCGTTTCTAAATTTAGCGTCCCTATTTAGGGACAATGCAAAATGCAAATAAATAAATAAAACTATAAAACCTAAATTATGTATAATTCCCCAAAATAAATAAATTCTTATAATTTTATTTACTGATAAACTTATTAAAAGAGTGTAACTTAATTGATAAATAATTGTACTAAATCACACTTTTTTCTTGAAATTGTAATTAAAAGATCTTTCGAATCCTACTTGAAAATATAAAGGCTATAATATCAGTCTTACGTTTCAAATGTGCTGCCATCGACTGAATATAAAAGAAACAAATTCTTAAAATTATTTTTATTTTTAAAATTCAAATTCCAAAAATAATTCCTGTGATTTTATGATCTGAATTTAGAAGCGTTTCGAATACAGGGCGCTTTTATTTGATATAATCATAGCCAAACGCCGAAGGTTATTCTATATTTTCTACTGAAAAAGTTACTGAAAATATAAAGAAAACTAGATATTAATGGCAGGCATATTTCTACTAAAAAATGCAAACTTGTGTTAAGATGTCATAAGTAGTTACTTTTATTATGAGATTATGACTTCACAAAAACTGATTAAATTTGAATTTTACTTTTTCTATCTACCAATAACATATTGAATGAAACAAAATAGCAAAATGTTTCTGTCTTTAAGAAATTAAATCTGGTTTTCTCTTAGAAATTTTGTTTGCCGAGAAACATCTCTAAAAAATTGATTTATCGTTCCGAAACGTTCCCGAGTTTACAGTTTATATTGAATATATAAACTGTAACACACTAATTTTAAATATATTTTATCATATTGGTTATTTCATTATAATAAATATTGAAGTAAGAAAACTGTATATAAACTGTAACCCACTAATTTTAAATATAATTTATCATATTGGTTATTTCATTTTAATAAATATTAAAAAGTGATAAAAGTAAGAGTGAGCGAAATTTATTTGCACAAATTATCTGAAAGGTAACTGTTTTAAAACGTTTAAATGAAAATGCAATTTAAATACCGGTAACTATACAGTATTTAAGGAAATGACTAAAGAAGATGAAGTATAACATGTCTATAAACATAATATTATTTTTAAAAAAATGGTTTTGGTTTCTGGGTGAGAGTGAATTTTTCTTCGCTGAATTGTTTGCTTTTTAGATGTTTTTTTGCGTATTTATTTAAATATTTTTCTTCTTTTTCTGCTCTTTGAGTACTGATTTTTCATTTATTGGATAAACATTTCGTTCTGTATATTTATATTTGCGTGATTATCGAGTCGGAGCTCTTAGGAAGTTCCACAACTGTAGTCTTAATGAAATACTCATATGCTTTAAAGATGGATATTACGGATTCGTCTTCATGGGATATAAACTTTTTAAAATCTGACATCAGCACTTAAGAAGAAATTAAACGTGCAGCAAATAATGGAGTTGCTTTTTTCACTTTTTTCTACAGTGCCTAAATGGCGGTATTCCTCGTTGCTATCCAAAAAATTTAAATGATGATTTTTGTGCCAAAATAACTTCACCAAGAATTCATAAAATTCTTAATATCTCTGTGAAGTGCACTCTACAATACGAAAACATTTCTTCAAGATTTTTTCTCCGGTATATTTCAACTGATACTTTATCACAAGAAATCGCTGAAGAAATAGAACGAGAAAATGAGTTACTGATAAAAGAAATTAGGCGCATTACTAAACGCATAAATGACACAGTGTTACCCTTTGATAAAGTTCTGGTAACAATTTATGGAACAACGTTTCCTCCTGAAATTCTTATTTGGTATACTAATAAAAAAATTTGCCTATTCATAGACAATCTTCGAATGTGTAGCAACTGCCAGGCTTTTAACCACTGAACTAGATCTTGCAAAACCACCTCCATTCTGACAAGTGCTCTGAAGCCCATCGAACTTCGTCATGTTCCTCTTCATCAATAATTTGTGCCAACTGCAAACTGAATCATTCGGCATCGGATCCCAACTGCCGAAAAAGACTGGAGGAAATTAAAATTTGAAGTTCAAGTGCTTTAACCATTTGTTCTTTACTAAAGCCCGAAGACAGTATTAATCTGCCTCTTCGAATTCTACTTCTTACGTATCAGCCGCTAAACCGGCTGCTGCTCCTATCATACAGAACAACATTTCCAAAGACGATATCATGATCATGCTTAACCAGCACATGTTAATTCGTTAATCCCGAGGCGATTTTTTCCCTCTAGCCCCTTTGAAGCCGGGACTTTTTGAGAGTATGCGACATGAATTGGACTCTCCCAACCAGGTGGTCATTTACCCTACCACCCCACTCCCTGCTATAACCTTCCCTTAAAGCGCATGGAAATGGACTGTGATGGGCCAGGATAGTTGAACCCCCTACCGCTCTTCTCTCCTAAGCGATCTCAGAACCTCCCTTCCCCTCAAAAGAAACCAATCGCCTCAGACCGGCCTTCGTCGCTGTTAAGGGAAAATTTCTAGACCACCCCGGACCGCCTAGCTTGGTATGAGAGGGTTAGGGGTCTATTCTGGTACCCCCGGTTGGGTTGGGAGACGTCATTTTTACGTCACTTTTCCCGTTGTTAACGTGCGGAAAAAATGACGTCTCCCAACCGAAACGGGGGTACCAGAATAGACCCCTTAAAGACCTTAAGATATTTTGTAGAAACTATATCATCAAGCATTGTCAACTTGACTAAAGTAGTCGGGTCTACTGTACAAGAAATTGGCCTGAAATCAGCAGGGTACCAACCTTTTTCTCCGTGACGGAAAAAACGACCGGAGTATGGTCATTAACTCTCTGAACCCGTCTAGAGTGAGAATTCCAGTACCTCAAAAACTGAAATAGATTTTCGTTCACGAAAACAGAATGAAATCCTTTCTTTACAGAATTTCCAGGAGGACGACACCCAAGTTTGGGCGATCAATTGTCAGCAAAGAAAGGAACCACTTTTCTCCAGTAAAATTCAGTCAGGTGCCCGAAACAGCCTGAGTCCGGCCTCTGTCGAATGGGGCGGTTTGAGGCAGAATAGGGCTCATAGGGTTATAGTAATAATAAGCAAACAAATAAGGAAGGCAAGTCTTGCAATACTTCTATTTTAAAAGCGTATGGTATTGGTACTTTAAATGATCATTGTTACACTCCTACAAAAACTTTATGAAGCATATTTTTTTCTCCTCTTGAACCACGTCTTTCTTTCAGATTTTTGTTTCTTTTTTTCTCTTTTTTCATGGGTTCTGTTTGTAATTCTAGTATTCAATGGAACTGTCGCAGCATTGCAAGTCGATTAATGTAAGTCGTTGTAGACTTAATCTCTGTAGTTGGAGGCTGTGGTGTTTGTCTCTGTGTGTGTTCCTTAATTAAAATTGACAGCTTTAGTCCAATCTTGTAGAAATTGCGCACATGAGGTCTTCAAACAAGATAAAAGTCACTGTCAACTTTACAAGGTCCAAAAGGTAATTAAAAATTTAGCAAGAGTTTGGCGTTTTTCCTCGAAAATTGTATGGAACAAATGATAATTTTACACTATATTTTCAAAACAATTAGCTTCTCAGTAACACTAGTTTCATTTCTGTACAATTTTTTTCTCTCATTTTAATAAATTTTTCAAAATTAATTTTATACACAGTTTGTAGCATTATTCGTTTTAGTGTTTATGAACAAAACTGAACATACGAATAACTGTTGCCAAAAAACATTAACAAAATTCCGAAAAACACTAAAAGAAAAGTTTAAAAGAAGGTAATTCACAATTTATACCAGGAAAAACTTTTGATTTGGTTTATTTTCATGTTTTTCATTAATCAAAAGGTCATTCATTTCCCCAAATCGTCCATAAAAACCTTTCTTATACTTCAGTATTTGTGAAAAAAAATTTGAAGTACTTATACAACAAATATAAGGAGAAAATTAGCTTTCTGCGTTTTTTAAAAATCGTTTGCTTTAATTGATGATCTCATTTTAATTAAAAACCGTTTCACACGATAAAAGGATTTTCTGTATTTTAATATTAATATAATATTTTATTCAAAAGTATTTTAATCCTGAGAAACGCCGTGTTTATCAGTTAATTTTAAATAAAAAAATTAGACAACAAAAGAGTTTTGGGTATTATAATTTTCTATACAAAAGCAGTTTTTAAATGAAAAATATAAGACATTAAGGTATTTTAATTACGGGCATAACAGTTAGTATCTCTATGAAAATAAGAGTTAGTGATATTTTCCACTAGTGTATGTCGAATATTACGACTGATTACATGCCCAATGAAAAACGGTAAAGTAGTTCTGAAATGTATATTTTATATATAAATATCACAAAATAAAAAAGAATATAATTCTCAAAAAATACTTAAGAATTGCAAAAAATAGCATTCGCTTAACGATGCCTTATTGTTAATCTTTTAACGTAAAAAATATTCTAAAAGCGCAGTAGATAAATTTCCATTTCCATTACAAATACATTTTACCTTTACATAACCATAAGTTTAACAACAAAATCCTTACCCCTTTGCTAAAATCACATTCTTTTCCTTCCACAGAATTTATCATCAGTATTTTATAAGTACTCTCTCCGACGTACCAATCACATTTCATTCAACATGTTCCTCTATAGTAATCCACAAA
>BGPR01034508.1:0-15182 GCA_013235015.1 Araneus ventricosus
TTAAGTTTTAATGTTTAGTTCTTTGTATTATCAACAGATGGCGCCAGCAAAAATGCTTGTAGAAAGAGATGTTGGAACCATAGAACTACTATCTATGGAATGCGCATAGCTACGAACGAGCTGACGCCAAGATAAAACTGGTTTTTATCACGTGACTCGTAGACTGACCATCCGTCCCCAGTGAACTTTCAATGTTATTCTATGGGAATCGTTCTTGAAGAGCTGCCGTAATTTGTAAAAAATGGTAAAATTCTGCTGTGCATTTGGATATAACGAGAAATTCATTAAGGGAGGACAGTAACGTTTCATTGCTAAATAAATTTTATTATTTTTGTATATCTTTCCATATTATTTTATCTTTTAGATCAATTTAAATGAAAATTGGCGCTCATTTTGGCGACGTCAGTGTAAGCTTGTCATGTAAAAGATTTCATTACGAATTGAAATAAAAATTTGTTTGTAAAGCATAAACTCGTGATTTAAACTTTGTCTAATATTTTGAACTGATATTTTGTAAAAAAATCACATATATAAATGTTATTATTTTTAATTTTGTAGTTAGGGAAGAGCGGGGTACATTGGTTAACCCCCTATTATTTTAAGTATTGAAATCAGTTCAGTACAGGAAACATTTGTTACGGTGTCAATATAATAGTGAAAAGTTAAACTGTATATCATCTTTTTAAATCTTATCTTATCTTTAAAAAAATAAACGTAAATTCTAAAGGAACTAAAATACTGAAATAACAAGTTTATACATTTCACGAGTGATATATTCTTAAAAAAGATTATTTTAAGCCAGTAGCATCGTAATTCAAAATTGTAATAACGGAAAATATAACCAAATAAATATTTTATGAAAGAATTAGGTACGAGAATTAAAATTGTAAGTATTTTGCGTCAAGGACAATTTCCATTTCAGCCGGAAAATAGAAAGAAATAACAACGGAAATACATATTATATGTACCAAAAAATAGCTTAAATATATTCGTAAATTTAAGATTTAACTCTTGCCATGTGATTTTTGAGCCGCGTGCATCCAGGACAACGCGCCAAGGAAACACTCTTTTTCATAACGCGCCAAATATAGCTCAATTTCGGAACGAGTCACGTGGGTTATGTTGGCCTACTCGTCAACTAAAGGATGCGCGTTCCATAGGATACTACTTCTATGGTTGGAACTTGAGTTTCCGGGTCACAATCAATAGTAATCAATGACAGAAGTAATACTTCGACGTCAAAGCGTTGCCGTGACTATTTTTTTAAATACAATTACCGCGATTCTGTCTATCAAAGAGAAAAACGAATACTTGCTCCTTTGAGTTTCCGACAAAGCTTTGAATTACAAAAGCGACGTTATCATTCGAGAACGCATCACAACAGGAGGGGGGATTCACAGACAGACGTCTTAAACCGCGATGAGTGGGGGAAAGTGCGAAACATAATATAATACCAAACAAGGTGGGGTAGGGGATCTGCGCGGTGAAGTGTGATCTGCTTATCTGGAAGGTCACCGGTGGAAGACTGTTTTCCCCGGGTATTTTGTGGTGATGCCCAAGTAGGTCATGCCCATGATGGGTAAGTAGGTCATGCTTTTAATAGTGCCATCTGTTGACAGCATATAGAACTAAAAAATAAAACCTCACAAAATTATATTAAAAAGAAAAGAAATTAAAATAAAAAAAACGCTTTGCGTACATTTTATACAAATGACTGAATCACATCTTTTTGACAGTAGTATTTACCACTGGTATTTGTGATTTTTTAATATTGCGTAGAAAATAACAGGTCGTCAAATATTCGTCATCCCAGATAGCATACTTGCAGCAAGTTTGATTTTTCTTGATTTTAGCTTTAGCCCATTGCAATTAGGTAAAATAGGGGAGAAATTTATATAGTTTAGAAACTTTGGTCAAAAACTTCTTTAACCTCAAGGATATCAGAACCGAAAAGTTTCCACCTCTGAGGGAGGAGCTTCCCCTCCAAGGGGGAAAAAACTGGGTATAGATGAAAGTCGAAGAACATAAGATTCTGCGTCGAATGAGTACCAACACTATACATTTTGTTGCGGTAGTACGATTACAAACTCTTATCAAAGTTGCAATGATTTTTAAATTTTCAAAAGAAATCCATTATTCTTACAAAAGAAGACGCATCAATCAAAGATTCTATGTAAATAAAGTTTGTATGTATAAGTATTCACTTTTGTAAGCACATACATATGTCAGTGCACCAATACCAAAGCGCTAGTGTGGTGTGGAAGTTAGGAGAAAACGTACAACTAGTCCATTGCAATGAGACCAAAAACGACAATTAGGAGAAAAATTCATAAATTTTTGAAACTTTGGTCAAATACTCCTCTGACATCAATGAAACAGAAACCATAAAGTTTCCATCCCTGAGGGGGGAACTTCCCCCCTCGAACATGCAAAACCATCAAAGCACAAAATGATCGTACCCGGCTTATTAAACAATAATTAACATTGCTTATTTTTTTAACTGCAATAAATTATTTTCATAAATATTCTAATTATATGTAGCCTCGTGCTGGCCATGTTTCATAATATCTTGGATACAGTTCCAGAGCGACCAGTTGGTAACTTTGACAACCTTTACTTCGTTCTTGATGGAGGCTCTCTTATTCGTCGTGTAGTATGGCCAAAGCAAGAGATTTTTGGTGATGTTTACATCACATATATATCTTATGTCAAAAGAAAAGTATCAGGAGAAATAATTTTTAATGAAAGCGCAGTTCTCCTTGACTCTCAGAGACAATTTCTAAGCAATCTTGCAAATAAGGAGCGTTTCATTTCGCAAACTTTGTAGCAACAGATGATGCCGATGTACATATTGTGAAGACCGCTGCAGATACATATGAGAAGATTAAGAAACAAGTTGTTGTTGTCTACTTAGACAGTATAAAAATGTTCACCCATGTATCTATAATAGACTGTGAGGAAAGGTACAAAGAAAATGGCCAATTTAACATCTGCGGTATAGAGGGTACCGTCTCCCCTTAAGCATTTCAGTAATGACGCGTGAGCAAATCCCATGCTTTTTTATGAATAAATATCAATGTAAATGTGTCGGAAAATTTCGAGTTGTGGAGTGGGGGAAAATATCCTTTTGAGAACACACTTAAAGCATCATTGGGAAAATGCGAATGCAACAGCGAAAATCAGAAACATTCGTGAATCCTCCTTTCACTGATTGGTCTTTTAATGGTCCTTTCGAATGTTCTATGTGCATTTTCTTCTCGTACCATAATTCGAAGAGAGAATAACATGCATACATGTTTCAAAAAATGCTTGCCAGAAGTTTGATAACTAATTAAAGGGTTTTTTAAAGTGTTAATACGTAGCAGTACTTGCGGATTTCAAATAAACAATTTTGGAAAACTTTGTCGAAAGAAAAAAAGAAACAGTGATCTAAAATTTAGTTTCTTTCAATCGAGTTTTCGATTATCCGACCTGATTACGATCCCAGTTAGTTCGGATAATAGAGGTTTCACTGTGCATTTGCTATAATGTAGATAAATTTGTGTAAAAGAATTGCTGATGCCAGACGTTCTTCCACGCACATAGTTCAGCAACGGATTCCGAGAATACCTCTTTTGGACGATTTACAACGGAAAGGGGTGTCAGGCAATGAGTCATATGAGCGCATTTCCGGAGTTCTTTGTTAGATCAAGCTCAGTAAAATGTAAACATCACCGTTCCATTCTTCACTTTCCATCTATTTTGATGAAAATAACTCCGCTCGGCGCATGCGCAAAAGCGCGGAGGGTTTCGGAATCCGTTGCGAAACAATAAGTAGTTGTCAATTCGATTGAATATTAAAATAATTAATGCTTCACTTCTGAATAAATTAATAAATAAAAACAGGAAAAAAGTTTCAGAATAATTGATCGTCAATTCTACCAAATTTGTTAAAGTGTTAAAAGTTTCTGGGAAGAAAATCCTTAACATTGTGTATGGATGAAAAAAGCTATCGTTTCTTTAAAAATTTCATTATTAGTTTGGACATTTTTTTATATTATTTGGTGAGATTGATTGACGGCTCAATTAAAAGATATTTTTTCATGCTTATTTAATTTTTCCTTTTTTTCCCCCTCGGCTCTTTATTCACTGTTGCGTATATATCCTTTCAGAATTTTTGTGTGTGGAATTGTGTGACGTGGAAAAAACTTTTTAGTTAATAGAAAATCTCACATTTCAGGAACGACGGGATTGCTTTTATAAGCATATTTACATTAAATTTTTTAAATCAGTTTTTTTTCTGTTAAAACATTTTTTTGTATTATTTTCTTTTTTGTAGTTGCAACGTTGATTATCCTCTAAAAATAGCATTAAGTGTTTTTCTTCAATAGTTATTTTTGGATTATTTACTGATAAAAAAATTCCTTAAAATCGTTCAATAACATGGCATTGAGAAAGTTTTTATAAGAATAATATAATAATACATTTACCGGCTTATCATTACTATTATTGGTTTTTTGGAAGTCTACTTTTATCTACCTTGTTTCTTATTGGTGTAAACTTTTTCTTACGGGTGGCAGAGATACTATACTAGTAAAAAAACTTTTTTCTGTGTATGAGCTTAACAAATATCGTGCCACTAATCATTAGATAAACGTAGCTAGTCTGATGGGTTTTTAATTACCCTATAGAGGGGAGAGTTGCCGTTTTTGTACCGGCGCCTAGATTGGACTGGTATCAAAATTTCAATTCTATTAAATATGAGGTTGGATCCCAAAAAAAGTTTTCAAGGGTAATAAAAAATTTCGCCCTCTATTCTCATAAGGATTAAAGCTGCAAGAATAAAAGCAGGTGGAAGAGACTGCAAATGACGAGAGCTTTCCAACAAGGGGTAACATGCATGGGTTAAAACGTACTTTAAGTTAGAGGAGGAGGGTGGGAAAATCACTTTTCAGCTCATAACTCTAAGCAATTGTAGCTATCGAAAAAGTTTAAATGCAAAATTTATTCGTTAGTAAGGTAAGCGCCATTCGCCTAATTTAAATTTTTCTTTCATCTTCAATTGTAAAGGAATTATGGGAAAATGAAAATTTCCACTCACCATTTCCATCCCTTTGAGCTGGATAGCCAATCTACGAACTCGACTGAGATTTTAATCTTATCCTCATAACATATCCCATGCTGGTTAAATTTACATCAAATTACTCCAGTTATCTAGTTTTACAATACATGGAAAAACGTTATATAGTATAGTAACCACCTTCGTTATAAAGTATATATATATAAAACTTTATGTGAAGGTATTTTTCTAGTAGGGTCATGATCGGTGAAGATCTGCAGAAATTTTCCGAAAGTCGCGTCATGAGAACTATTGCAATAGGTAAGCTTCCTATGAGGAATCTACCTAATTATTTATTAACATTAGCCAATAAATACAAAATGGAATTAAGAGGCATACTTGCCTATCCCTTTTCCACATAATTTCCAAGTTTATTTAGGCATTTATCTGAAGCAGGACCAACGTGTTTAACTCGGCTTGCTAGAAATGACGTCCTTGCCCATTGTTCTCGGCAGCTGTTTTCACATCACTGTCTGAAGCAAATCTTGTTCCAGATAAGTGTTTTTTCAATTTCGAGAAAGGAAATATTCACTGGGCCTATGGTGAACATTATTGATGCAAAAGCCCTGACATGTTAATGATGGTGTCTATCCTCCTGCGTACAATGCCCATACTTCTCCAGGGCATCAAAATTGCTGCAAAAGTAAAAGAAAAGTCTGAGCCACCATAGAGCTGAGATTTGGCACCCAGTCGGTTCCAAACATATCTGGAACAAAGTTCCTCTTCAGAACAGTGAAACAGCTGTCGTGATCCGCTCAATGGGCGAAGACGTGATTCTACCAAGCCGGGTTAAACAAGTTGGTTCTGCATTCAGATAGGGGCCGTCTAAATATTACGTAAGCATGTTTTTTGTATTTTGGCCCTTGTCAGCAAAAAATAAGCAAATCGCAACCCCTCTTATAATTACATTAAGCAAACTGCACCCCGTTCTTTTTTACAAAATGGCATACTAACAGTAATAATCTAATTTAAAAATTTTAGGACTTAATTCAAATAAAAACTCTAACTAGGCTTAAAATGAAAAAAAATGTAAGTTCAATTTCTACAATTTCAAGTATAAACTACAAAATCAAGTTTATTTTTCTTTTTGCCAAACTTTTCTTACTTGAATTTTTTAAATTAAATTTTTTTAAGTTACAAGAGATTTTCGAATAAGAGTGATTTCACATGTCTACGTAAGCATCACTCATACTCCCCTCCTTGTGCAAAAATAAGCAAATCCAAAACCCTCCCCTTGGTGCTTACGTAATTTGAACGGCCTCCATAAATGCCTAAATAGATTTTGGGTGATTATATGGAAAAGTGATCGTAAGTATGCCTTTGATTCCCTTTGTATTTTCTGGTTTATGTTAATAAATAATTTTTTATTGCCCTTGTAATCTTTTTTTGGGATCCATCCTCGTATTTGAGCCGTAAAATAGGCAAATTATATTGTAACGATTTAATCGTGGTGTATGAAATCTTTTTTAAGAGAAATCTCACCAGTTGCAGTTTGAATAAGTTTTTAAATCTAGATATAAACAATTCAATATTTTAACAACCCTTATGCTGGTTTAAAATAAGTAGAAAAAATTAGTATATATCCTCAGATAGTCTTGCAGCTACAATTTAGAACAAATTTTATTAAAATAGTTTAAATAAGATTAGGGCATTTTTTTTGTTTCTTGCCTAAAAGTCACTTAGAATGGACCCAAGTATGGGTCGTCCAAAATGTCACGCTTGGGAGGGGGAGGGTTCTGAAATTGTGACAGTTTGTGACAGTGGGGGAGGGTAACAAGAAAGTGACACCACAATTTTGGTTAAAAATAAAAACATTTAAAATCAGCAGATTAAATTTTGAAGTTATTTTAAATTACCAGAATTTGAGGGTTATTTTTTAGATCGGGGCTAAAACAACTTTGTGATTTTTTCTTCACTTATATCCTTTCTTTTCGAAAATTAATTCAGCTAGGTTCTGAGAATATGGTAGCAGCAAAAATTCTTCACCATTAGAAGAAAACCTTCCCCTGTCACACCCTTGAAATGTCCAACAAAAGATACTTCGCCCCACCTGGGTGAGTGGTAGAACTGGTAGTGGCACAAACAAGTTGATCTTATTGAGGCTTTTTTTTAAAATTCAATCTGTTTAAGAGTATTTTGTGTTTATAAAGTAAAGATAAGATTTAAAGCAAAATATATCAAATTCCAAAATACTACTGTTTTCAATTGCTCTTTTATATTAATATTTTATTACTATTGTATAATAATTAGGTTTTTTGTTGTAAACTTTAATCTTATCTCAAACAAAATAAGTACACATATAATCATTATTATTGTTATGCGCACAAATGGCATTAAAACACATAGTTAAAATTTAAAAATAAAATTTGATATATGATCTGTAACGTAGTGCTTTGTTTCTGAACTGCAAGTATATGTTTATGTAATATAGCGTGACATGTGACAAGGGGGGGAGGGGGTATGGTAATGTGTGACACTTTGTGACAAAGGGGGAGGGGTAAAAAAATATTGAAAAAAAGTGTGACATCATTTATGGACAGCCCCTATGACTAAATTGGACTGTTGAAACCAATAGGATTATTCTCTATGATTAGCTACATGTCTAATACTCAATTTTGAAATAAATTTACTAATTTTCGAAACGAAACAGGTAGTGAACTGTAAAGGGTTAAGACCCTTTTTACCCGGGGGCAATCACTGGCTGCAACATAAGGCCACGTGATCTTAATAAATCTTATCACCAGTCGATAATCTGAAGTCAAGGCCACACCATGTGCAGACGTTGGACATCATTGATATAAGAAATGTGTATTGGACAATGACTGGCCCCTGTCTCTCCTTTTCCCCTTTCTTCGCGTGGGTGTTTTCTTTAAGTCGGATGACGTCAGTTTACGTTGGGCTCCTTTGCGACCAACAACTGTGTGTCCCTGTGTAAATAGACTCTAAGAAGATACTTGGTCTTTCCTCGAGCCCGTAATCTAAATGTCAATCAAAGAAATTACTATTTAAGGAAAACCGACCTTTAATGATGCCAAGTTTTCATTGAATTTTGGTCAGGTGGTGTATGGTTATATCGAAATGTTTAACCATAACTTCCCTACAAATGGGTCAAGTATTTATACTCTTGGATAAAATAATTCTATCTTTTTATCAATGATTCCTACCTTTAGGAATGCTTGACCCAAGAATATTCCATTATTATATATGGTTCACGAAATATTCTTTTCTATAATTTTCGATATAATCCTGTAACTTTCAAGAAGCATTAGAAAAAACTTTTTCTGGGGACAAACAATTTAACTTTCACCTAATAATTAAAAACCAGTAGCGAAACTTTTGCCCATTCAAAATTATAAGAATGCTTATAGAATTACTAAATTAATATATTTAGTCGCGAAAAGTATTAATTATTTGCAAGAAAATGAGTTTTAAACTCAATTTTAAGTGCTCAAATGCTTCGGTGGGATATTTTTGAAGAATATTTGGGCAATATGGATTAAAAAAAAATTGTAGAATTCTCAGTTAGATTTTCACTGGTTTAAAGAAGAAAAGAAATCTCTTTTTCTTCTTCATTAAACTAGTCTTTTCTAACACTTTTTTAATAATATGATGAACGTTGAAAGAAAATTAATTAAATAGTTATTTTTTTTTATTAATTTAGGGCTATGTTTTCACCTACAGAAAAAATAATTTTATTTTAAGTGTTGCCATTCCTATTGAATGAAAATATTACATCAAATTTAAACCATTTTATCTATTTGCCTTAAGTTGAAACTTGAAATGTTTCATTAAATTTTATATCATTCTTTAAAAATCATTAACAACTTATGGAAAAAATTAGCTTTTGCTGGCTGAAAAACATTTTAGTTCAACTGATAATATCAATTACTAATATAATAGCCTAGATCTGTCTCCGGGTAACGCTCTAACGTCACCAACAATAAAACTCGAGCCATAGCACTGCGAGACGTTAAACAGCATTATTTCATTGTTAGAGAATTTAAATTTCAGTAATTAAATTTAAAAGAGTAATTGGCATTCTAATTTCAAATTTAATAGCTCTAAAATAGTGAAATAAAATTTCTATCGATTGATATAAAATTTATATCGCTATGATCAATAGTTCCCGAGAACTTTTAAATTATATTAATCCTATATTTCAAATTAATTTCCGTTTTTCAATAGAAAGTAGTAAATTACGTCAGTGGTATATCATGCGCGTGATATAGTTTGGACGCCACGATGCATCTGAATATTTATTGCAGTCGTGATGATATAATTTGATAATATTTTTTGGCAAAGTTTGACAAGCAGAGAATTGGTTTGTTTTGATTAGACATCTGAAGTACAAGGAAAATTGTTAAACAACGAAAAATACTTCACACTGAATGTTGTTTACCAAGAGTTTTTTTTGAATAAAGAAATATGTAAATAAAAAATATTTCCTCATTTATTTTATTTGTTATTTATTTGATTTGTTTTCAATCAATGTTAAACATTTCTCTCGCATATATGTCTATTTAAACACGTCAGATTTGACGGGAAATCTCTCGAATGAAGAGGCAATTTGCACCCGTCATACCATGACGGGCGATCTTCTAGTTTATTATCAATAATAAAACGTTTCAGACGATAAGAGGATTTTGTGTATTATAATATTTTATAGAAAAGTATTTTTTACATTAAAAATATTAGATATGAAAATATTTTCATCCCGAGCAACGCCAGTTATATCAGAGCACTTCATAAAAAGAAATTGAACTGAATTTATTTATTTGTAAAATTTTAGTTCAATATTTAAATAAAGAAGGGCTTTTCTGTTAATTTTGCTATCATGAGAGAATATGACGAAAGCAGATTGTGGCAATGATTATGCCCTTGACCCTAACTGAGGTCGAGACTCGCCGTTCAAAAAGCCTTGATTCAAACCAAAATTAATTATATATGTGTGATTCTTCCAATACACAGTAGAAATAAATACAGTAGAACCTCGCTAATCCGAACTAACTGTTCGGATCACAAAAAATTCGGATTACCCGAAATTCCGATAAAAATAGAAAGAAAAAGATGTGTGCTAAAAAAAATGTTAGTTACATGTACTCAGTACTACTATCTCTTGAATTCTTTCATTCAAAAGCAATAGAAAGAGAATATGTCTTCCCTTTTCATTAGAATAATGGATGTGCTCCTATATGAAGTGACCTTATCTTGCGGCGAATTGCATTAGCTTCTTCAATGTGTAAAATATTATGCATGCTGAAAAAGTACTTTTTTATTTTTAGTATGTATATTTAAATCTTTTCAGGTAATCTTTTCAATTACATATAATTTTCGAAAATAAAATCGGTTCGGATTAATCGAATTACGGATTAGCGGGGTTCTACTGTATTTCTTAGACCCCTGAAGGAGGGATGGCGGTTATTGCGAAAATAACCGGTTTTCGGTTATTAAAGTTTTTTCTGCTCCGGTTTAACCTGCGGTTATAACCGCTCAAAATAACCGGTTTTCAGTTATTGAAGTTTTTTTCAGCTCCGGTTTAACCTGCGGTTATACCAGCTCAAAATAACCGGTTTTCGGTTATTAAAGTTTTTTCAGCTCCGGTTTAACCTAGCGGTTATAACCGCTCAAAATAACTGGTTTTCGGTTATTAAAGTTTTTTCAGCTCCGGTTTAACCTAGCGGTTATAACCGCTCAAAATAACCAGTTTTCGGTTGTTAAAGTTTTTTTCAGCTCCGGTTTAACCTAGCGGTTATAACCACTCAAAATAACCGGTTTTCGGTTATTAAAGTTTTTTTCAGCTCCGGTTTAACCTAGCGGTTATAACCACTCAAAATAACCGGTTTTCGGTTTTTTTGTATATAAAACAAACGCCGTTTATATAATTTTTTTATTAATATTATTTTTACAGGAAATCATTTCATTGACCAATATTTATCTATTCTTAAAGACTCTTTCAGTAATCCGCCAACCAACAGACGCCTCGAGGAGGCGGTTGTCGGTGATTGGCCTAAGATGATGAAATTTAAAGCTTCATAACTTGGTAAATATTAGTCTAATCGAACCTAACATTGAGCCAATCTTCCGATCCATTTTTTTACCCGGTTATTGGATTTTAAAAATAACTGGTTATAACCGGGACAAAAAAATAACCGAAGAAACCGGTTAACCGAAAAAAAAAAACCGGTTTTCGGTTAGAACAGGTAGGTTTTTACCATCCCTACTCTGAAGGCAGTTGGCACGGACTTTATCTGCTGATGATTTACCAGTTGATTTCGAGGAAGAGAAGTGGAAACAAGCATTCTTAATCAGAAACTGAGGCTCGTTCCGTATTCAAGGGAGTATGCTGCATTAGCTGTGTCAACAACCCGAACTGTTGACTTGCAGTCTTAGCAAGCCGGTTCCGCCATTTGTATTTTGTGCCTCTAAAGGTTTCAACACTGACACTTTGTATTCATTAAGATTTCATGTCTTATTTAATCCTAAATTCACAACGTTGCCAACAGGGCCGGCCAGAGGGGGTTTCGAACGGTGCGACGGCACAAGGCCCCGCACCGATAAATAGATTTGCAAAACGAAAATGAATTACATTGATTTATGTAACGAAGTCAAAATTTACCGTCAAGTTTTGCCTTCCAGGAGACAATATTACGATATTTATTTAGAAATAATTTATTTGAATTGTATCCAAATTTTGTTTCTGTTCTAAAAATTATATTGACCTCACCTATTATCTTGGAGAAAGATCTTTCTCAAGATTAAAAATAGTAAAATTATTATTTGAGATCTATAAAATTAGTGAGGAACCATCTATCGAATTCTTTTTAAACAAAAAACTAAATCGTGGTGATAATATGAACGAATTTGCTATAATACATGTGAAAAAAATGAAAATTAATTCACATATTGTGAACTTATTCTAGCAATTCGCTTACCAAATTGTATTTATGAAGCAATTATGATTATTATTTGATTTATTAACGATTTTTGGTGTGATTGAAATATTAACTTTGTAAAAATAATTTAATTACTTATCATTTACATGTGTTCCTTTAGTACTAACAATACCAAAAGTGCGCAATGAAATAAAAAGCCAAACGCAATAAATTATTTTGTTGCAAGAAATTTGTTTCAAGGTCCCGCAAATCAACTTTGCACCAGGCCCCGCTTTTGTTCGGACCGGCTCTGGTTGCCAAATAGCGGCAACTTTAATTTTTATACAGTTTCATTTGACTGGACTTGTTTCACATTTGTAAAGATGGAATTTTGTAACCAATTTTGCACTCCGTCCCGATGTGCTAGGTCAGCGGATCCCAACCTTTTTGGTTTGCGGACCACCTGTAGTGTAAAAAATATTTCGAAGCCCACTAACTAAATATAGGGGAAAACGGGGTAAAACCGGGTACCTGTTGGAGCTAAACTATTCGACATAGAGCTTGTAAAATTTTACTAAAATATTCATTATTTATCAGAGTACAATATATCTTTCAGGAAAAGTCATAGCTTTACTACCTCTTTTACTAATGATTTTTTGGTAGAAAAAGTCAAACCACCCGGTTTTACCCCACTAGTGGGGTAAAACCGGGTACACAGGTTAACTCTATGGGAAATTAGGGAAAACTAGACTTTAAGTGGAAAAGCAGCATAAATTTTTATTTTATGTCACAATTTAATAACAAAACATTTTTTCTAAGATTTAACAATAATTATAATAGTCGACAGTTTAAGAAAAAGATGATTTTTTAAAAAATATTTAACAATAATTACAATAATTGATATTTTAAGAATGAAGACAATTTTTTAAGATTTAACAATTGTTATCGTAGTTGACAATTTAAGAATAAAGACAATCAATTTAAAAATATATCCAAAAATTCGTATCTAAATTAGTGATAAAAGCAGTAGGAATGAAACAGGGAACCTAGTAATGCCACTAGCGCATTGAAACACTGATGGTTTGGAAATTACAATAGAACAGAATGGCGATAAAATGAAATGTAAGAATCTAACAAATGTTGTACAAAACAAGAAATTGGAAGAACGTAATAGACATACTGAGTTCTCCTACTATTTTAATTATCCAAAAGTGCAAGAAGAAAAATAATCCAGTCCAAAAGCAAAAGAAGAAAAATGTATTCTACGTAATTTCTTTCTTCTTTGAAATTCAAGCTAACTAAGAGAAGAACTCAGTCGAAATGACGATGCGTTAAATAAAACCAAACGATTGCAAAGACTTTGAGCAAACGATTTTTAATTTTCGTGCATTTTAAAGTTTTATATGAGAAAAATAAAAAAAATCGTTTAATTGCAAGCGAGGAAAAATGGAATAAATAAATTTCAATTCTTTTTAAAATTTTGACTAAAATAATTCTTTGTATTATTTGAAGCTAGCTGTTACCCTCGACTTCGTGCGCGAAAAATTTGAATTATTCTTTTTTTAAATTCACGAATGTAAATGTTTTGTTGCATTTTGAAAGGGGAAAGTAAAAGTTCTGACGGTTGATAATACTTAATTGGACGGCTGACAGGAGTGTACTGTACATGTATGCTGATATAGTTGTGTAAATAGTTTATCTATGATAATATACTTTTGTATACCACGTTATTTGCACGGATGTAGAGGTTGTGTGGGCTGTACACGCGTGAACAGGCCACATATAGTTGTCCATGGGAAAAATATGGTTTTTCCAAATGTACGCCTGCCACTTTCATTGTCTGGCCCTGAGCCTCGCAAATGATATTTTTACAGGGATTTGTTACCTTTTGAATTGAGATGATAAATCCTTCGGTGTTATCGGAAGGCGTGGAATTAAAACACTCTCTCTTCTCCCTATATCAGTCGAAACATGTGGAATAAATTATTTTTAAAATCAACTATCAAGTAATCCTTTTTTCCGCTGTAACTTCGGAACAAATTGTCCGAAACAAATTATATTTATACCATCTTAAAGATAAAAATTTTACCTTTTCAATGATACCAATTTTCAATGATGATTTATTTCTGTGACATTTTTCATTCAATTTTTATTAATTTTTTTAATTTTACGTGCAGACGATTTTGAAATAACGCAAATTTGTAGCTACTCAGTTGCTAGGAAATGTTTAGACTTTGAACTAATTTGCCTTTATTTTTGAAAATTTTGCTTATATTTAAATAATAAAATAAGGCAGAATTTACATGTATCTGTCTGTCTGTCGGTCGATCGGTCGGTCACAAGAACTCCTCCTAAACGGTGAATGGTAGCGACGTGAAATTTACACACGGCATTCTAGAGCATATTTTTAGGTAAAAGGTGTTATTTTCAACTTTCAGAGTTAATTAGTTCTTAAGATATTTAATTAAATAACGAACATTAGCCGCTTTTAAGCCTAATGCTTAGACGTCTTTTGCCAATAACTTCTGAAATCTTTATTAGACAACAATTATTTTTATGCCATTTTAAAGACCAGAAAATTATCTTTTTAATGCTATTAATTCCATTGCGAAGAGCAGGTGCAAGCCTGCTGAAAAAACATGATTTAAATGTCTATCTAATTTACATTTCGAAATTTAAAATTACCTTGTTAAGGGAACCATGAATATCAAATTATGAATGACAGATTCATTTGAAATTAAACACAGTCAGTATTTCCAGCAAGCAAGGTGGTCGCCGAACACGATTAGTACGTAAGACCAACCACAATCATATTTAGAATTCTTAAATCCATGAATCAGAGTCATATTTAGAATTCTTAAATCCATTAACCAATATCATATTTAGAATTCTTAAATCCATTAACCAATATCATATTTAGAATTCATAAATCCATTAACCAAAATCATATTTAAACACAGTCAGTATTTCCAGCAAACAAGGTGGTCGCCGAAGACGACTAGTACGTAAGACCAACCACAATCATATTTAGGATACTTAAATCCATTAATCAAAATCATATTTAGAATTCTTAAAGCCATTAATCAAAATCATATTTAGAATTCTTAAATCCATTAACCAAAATCATATTTAGAATTCTTAAATCCATGAACCAAAATCATATTTAGAATTCTTAAATCCATGAACCAGAGTCATATTTAGAATTCTTAAAT
>BGPR01034509.1:0-16441 GCA_013235015.1 Araneus ventricosus
ACCGTACAAAGCGGTGAATATCAAAATAAAACTTACATTAGATTAATTGAATAGCCGTGAAACTGACAGAAGACGATACCTTAGGACAGCGGTTCCCAACCTATGGGTCGTGGCCCACCTGTGGGCCGTGAATAGCATATTAGTGGGCCGAGGAACGCTATTCAAGAGTCGATGTCAGGGGATCTATAAGAGCCGCCACTTGTTTTTTGTTATATATATATATATATATATATATATATATATATATATATCAAAACAAACTTAGGAACACAAGACAAAATCTCAAAACAGCCAAGACAAAATGGCAAAAATAGAGAAAAACCAAAATAAAATAGAAAAATATCATAGCGAGCCGCTCGTCAGGAAGAGAAGCTCGCTCATGATACTTATTTGTGCTTTTTTCTGCTAGCGACAAACGAAATCCGTTAAAAATTGCCCTATATATATATATATATACGCAGTGGCCTAGTGGTATGGTCTCGGCCCTGGGTACGAAACCCGGTTCCACTGAAGACACGCCGTGGATTGCGCTTGTTGCACTTCAAATCATACGTAGTGGTCAAACGTCCTGCCGTTGGTGTGATGCGGAAGTTTGGAGAGGGGCAGTGGCAGCCAAGGTGTCGTCTTCGTTATCTGATTACGGTTCAAAATGACGAGGTCCGTCCCAAAATAGCCCTTGTGTTGCTTCAGAACGGGACGTTAATATAACTAATATATATATTAGTTATATTATATGATATTTTTCAATTTATTAAAATTTTTGTCTATTTTTTGGCCATTGTTTTTTGTTTGTTTTGATATATATACAGAACTTCGGTTCAACCAATATTAATTGGCGATACTTCAGATCTTTAGCTTTCTTCATGCAAATGTATTTCTTCGAATAGTATGCTGAATATGGTTCTTAAAAGTTGAACAGTAATTTTTAAATTTAAAAAAAAATTTTTCAACAGTTTTTCTTAACAATTTATGTTAGTTTAACAATCACTGTGGGAATCTACTTTTGAAATTTATTAATTTACTGCAAACACTTCAATTATTTCTTTTACGTTTTAAATTAAGCTCCAGATTTACTTATAATGCTGTCTTAAACAGAAAGTCAACTGAGCGATAAAAACATTTCAGAAATATATGGTTTCTTCTTAAATTTAATTAATTAAAAATTAACCGAAATTTCGGGCTTTTTCCTTAATAACTTGCGTAAACATTACAGAACAAAATCCTATTACATCATTTGAAATTGAAAAAATTACCTTTTCAAACATATTAAGTGGCTGAATAATTTTCTAATACATATTTAGGCGTATGTTACAACAATACTTTTCATGGTTGAAATGAAATTCAAACCATTTCATTGCTTAAACAAATCTTTAATTAAGTATGCCTCTTCCATTGCGGAAAGCTAGGAAATTTATTTTTCTTTTTATTTCATAAATTTTGCTCCAAAATCTGTAAATTAAGTCCTTTAAGATAGTTATTATATTAGGATATACATCCAGTATGCTGAAACATGTTTCATTTCTTTTCACCAGTATGTTTTAATACTGTTAACATGCTGCTGGACGTAAATTTTGCCACGACATTTTAATATTGAAATAAAATGCTTATTTTGCGTAAAAAAGTGAAATTGGTACCGACAGGCTGCAATTAGATGTTACATGACAAGGACAGCTACTTGACTCAAATTGGGGACGCTTATGTAGACAATGAACAAAACAAGTGCACGGGCATTAAAAGATGATGGGTTAAAGGTCTATCACAATTTAAAATGACTTTGCTTAGGTAATCTAGAATATCAAATTAGGCATAAGGGATTCGACTGAAATTATATTTCTTTCGAATAAACCATTTGCCGAAGGTGGCTAGTTGAAAATAATGGGAAAAATCAGAGGTTCAGTTCCCCAGCATCAACCACAGGATTAATTTCGACAATTTTTATTTCATAAGAAAGCTTATATATGTGATGAATGGTCGCCTGCCACCGACTATTTTAGAAGTTAATCGAAAATAAAAAATACTGCGCTGTACATTCTCTATGAGGAAAAAACATAAAAGATTACCCCGGCTCCAACCATTGCAACGATTTTGGTTATATTTATTTCATATATAAGCTTATACCCTCTAAATATGCCATCAAAGTCTCCTGCCACCCAACGCTGTTCATTTTCGAGATATCTCGTAAAACAGAACTTTGGCAGAATCTCTCGGCCTCTACAACGGCCAGTTTATTTTGCCAGGCTGCAAGTATAGTCACAGATTATTTATATTACGGGAGAACAGCTGGTTACCGAAGGCGCCTAGTTTAATCTTAAATTTAATAATACTAGTCCTGAAAAATGATAAAATACAATAAATACCTTATTCTTTTTTGCATCGTTGTCATGGCAATAGGGATCGGTTTCATATCGGCTATATCAATGTGGCGTGTTAATTAGAATACAAAATAATTGCGCCAGTGTCAATTCAATGTTAAATTAGCTGCAGTTGGTCTTTCATGAGAGTAACCATAAATGGGTAACCAATCGTAAATGGTTTACCGCCAAGGCACACGGTAAAACTGATGACCGGTCGAGCAATAAACTGCTCCGACAAAAGAACCTCTCAGTGCTACTAAAAGCAATAAAAACAAATGAGATTTTTACCGAAAAATGACCCAGAACGCGTAGACTGAAGCCAATTATAAATGACAAAGAAAGCACCAAAACCATACTGCAAGTACCGAGACTCACCTCATCCCCCCATGGAACGTAGAGTATTTACCAACATGAATAACAAATTTCTTCAAATAACCATAAACCCAAGTTCAAAAAGACATTAAACTACGAAAAATATATACAAAATGCACAACAGTAGAGCCCATTTACAAAAGACATCAAAAAAGATTTACGAATATAAATATAGTAATAGTACCTTGACAACTTGTTATTGACAAAAAGTTTTAAAGGAAAATACTCTTATAACATTAAAAATATGCACATGTGAAATATGACCAATAAATATTTAACATGAATGATTTATATCAAAACATGATAGAAATATATAATATGAAATTAATAAGTTGCAATTATTGTTTCCATATGAAGGGTACCAGATGGAAGCCTTAATCAGACATTATGAACAATAATGAAGGAAATCTCAAAAACCAACAGTGGTGAGAGCACACAAAAGTCTGCGCCGATGTTGACGCCGATGTTCGATTACTATAAAATTCAACTCCTTTTAATTAACTCAAAAATTAATACAATTAATATGTTGCAATTATTGTTTCCATATGAAAAGAATCATAAATAAATGCGAACAAGAAGTAATTACGAATTTAATTAACAAAGATAATGAAGAAGAAAAAATTTGACTGTTGTAGTCGTCAGGAGCTATACTGGATTGTTAAAGTGCCAAAATTTAAATTATCATTTCATACTAGAAATAATTACTCACAAGTTTAAGCTATATTTAATAGAGGTAAGTCCACTATATTTGAACAATGAGTTCAAAATCCATTTAAATTCACATCCCATCCTAAAACTCCTTCCCTGCAATACCAAAGTCCCAGAAAACATTACATTACATAGAAATATATACAACAATATACAAACTACCATATACAACATACGTGGTAATATATGCAGTATAAATAGAAATAGTACCAGTTCAAACTAAACGTCAATATAAATATACTAGTATATATGCAATAATAATACTTTAGAAGCTTATTATTTAGAAAAAGATTTTTAACAACGTTTACTTATAACAATGTATATATGTCCAATAGAAGTTTACAGTGAATAATTTATAATAAATATTGATAGCATACGGTACACAAAAATTACATACACTGAAACAGTAAATGACTGGTGTCAAAACAAAATGCAATTTACATTAAAATAATAATACAAAGGAAAATTTAGAAAATTCAAAAAAGAAAGTCAAGCAAGGCATTTTTGGAGAAGAAATTGAATCATCAATCGAAGTCCAGACCTTGCCCTAGCCAAAGCTATTAGGTCCAAAAGGCCCAGTCGAAAAATGTCTGCAGGAAAATATGCCTGTCTCATGTGCAGAAAGGAGGTACAACCATATAAATAATGGGTTATTGTACCCTGATCCCTTTCACAGTGACATAAATCACTCTTGCCGTAAAATTTCATCTGATGCACAGGAAAAACTCCATGTCCAGTCATAAATTGGTTAAGGAAAAAATCCCCAAAACACCGATCGAAAGAAACTCGTGGAAGAAGACCATATGTATATCTAGCTTTCTGAGAAAGTTCCCATCTAGCTTGCCAGCGTTCCAAGGTAAGTCTCTGAAGGTAATTCTTCAACCATTTTTTGGAAAATTTAACGTTAATGTCATCGGCTTCTTTCTTAGTGGCCTCATTGCCACTAATACCCACATGGGCCTTTATCCAACATAACCTAATATTCGTGGAATCTTTCAAAATAGATTTCATGAGAGTAAAAGCTTTGTATCATGTTGTCTCTGTCATCGATCGCCTTTTGTTCTTTTTACTTATGCCGCTCTTAAATTTTTAGTTTTAGGAGCAGCAATTTATTAACTGCAAAGCCATCGATAAGTTTCCAAATTGCTTACAATTTTACGCTTATATATAGAAAATATTTTTACAGAAATAGTGGTAAGTGTTAAGGGTGGCGGTAGGCCTAAATGTCGCGGTAATGCCAGCATTTTATTTAAATCTAAGATTGAGCAGTTGTAGAGAAAAAAATGTACTATAACTCCAACATAATATATACTTTATTACTATCAACAAGTAATCATCAACAGCTTCAAAATTATTAGAGGTTTGAGAGGCACTTTCAAACTCTAAAGTTTAGAATAAAACATCTAGACATGCGTCTGCTCTGTATGAGTAGGTCTGGTAAGGTAAAAATTATAGAAAAAGTTATAGAGGGCGACACAGTACATTCAAACAGGAAGTGACAGGTGCCAACATCCCGGCGCCCGTTGGAATACTAATTTCAACAGATACGTGAATACAAAAACAAATTTAAGAAAAATTCACATAACAAATTCAATTGAAAATATAAGTAACATATGAAATAAAAAAACAAGTGGAAGCAAGATACACTAATACATGCATTATGAAAATGATAATTATCAATAAGCACACTTTTATTCAAAAGGAAAAATACAAATATCTCTGTCATTCCTTTTAATTATTTTACCATCAAGGATTTTAAGATCTACCACTTTTATTTTGTTATCTATACCAAACAAAACGTCTGTAATTCTACCTGTAAGCCATTTGGTACATGGAAGAGATTCATTTTTAGTTAAGACAAGTAGTTCCTATTTGCCCCTTTCTTGCAAATTGTTTCAAAATCTGTTGGGATAACCAATTTACTCTTTGCCATTTCGTTAATCTATTTTCTTTAACATCAATAAGTTGAGGCTCTACAGTTGCAGTAACAGGTCTGCCAATTAGAAAATGACAAGGAGAAAAAGTCTCCAAGTTATCAAATTCAGATGAAAGTGGGATTTGGGGTCGCGAATTTAAAACAGCTTCTATTTCAGCAATTAACCTGATAAATTCCTCAAGAAATAAATTTGAATTTCCAGCTACGCGTTTTAAATGAAATTTAAAGGATTTCATCCCCGATTCCCATAACCCACCCAAGTTAGGAGACCTAGGTAGAATGAAATGCCAATCAATATGCTCGTCATTAAAATATCTAATTAGTGTTTCTTCAGGAGATTTAACTAATTTGTACAATTTTTTCAATTCAATATCTGCACCTACAAATGTTTTCCCATTATTTGAAAACTTTTTAGAACTCTTACCTCTTCTCCTGAAGTACTTTTTTTAAACAGGCAATGATAGCCTGGAAAGTAAAATCAGAGACAAAGTCCAAATGGATTGCTTTGGTAGACATGCATACAAATATAATTTCTAAACAGATGATATTGCTCCAATAAAAATTTAAATCAATGACAATGAAATCAATTATTTCTAAGAATTTTGTATTGCCTTCCCTATTAGCACAAGCTATTTTACGATATTCCTACGATGTCCTTACGATATTCTAAATCCCCCACAATATCGTAAAGATATCGCGTAAATATTGGGTTGCAAGTAGTGCGGCTACAAGTTGTTGTAAGTTTTCTTAAACGAGAAATAAAGTAAAATGCCTCAGAGGCTTAAATTTGTTGTAGAAGTTTCTGGCGAAATTTTAACCCTAAATCTGAAGAAGGGTTTAAAAAAATTTGTAATAATTATAGAAACTCAGCTTTGCGAAAAGGGATGTTACATGTCCTGCTAATGCTTTCGTCCAAATCATTATTTTAAACCTTTGTGGGGTGCTAAATCCTTCAAACCGAGAAATACTATTTCTGATAGAAACCAATATCTCCTAAATAAAGTCATCTGAAAAGGTTGCAGAATTTTATACCTGATATCTGAAACTTAATTAATAACTTATTATTATAGGTATATTTCTAAGTTGGCATAGAATCTGATTTACAATATACAGACATATATTTTATTAAGCACTCCCTTACGCTGATTTTTAAACTTTACCATAAATGGTTCACAAAAATCCACTCCACAGTTGTTGAAAGGAAAAGTGCGAGTTACCCTTTCTTTGGGTAAGTTACCCATAATTTGATTTGATACAACAAACTTATTTTTAAAACATGCGATACAATTACGAACAACTTGGCATGTTAGATTTCTACCATTAATTGGCCAGTATGACTTTAGTATAGACAAACATATTTTAAAAACATAGTATTTTGTGGTTGTTGAAAAAGCCCTGCTCTATGGCTCAGGCGTCTGGTGTGTATCATTAAATACTGAAAACATTAAGTGCACTTAATGTTAAACATGTTTAACAACCATCCATTTTCTCTTAAAATTCCTGACAGTGTATAGGACCACCTCTACGTCTACGTCTACACCTGTACTGGGAGTCCAGGCAGGAATTCCCCCACTCTACCTTCTAGCCAAAGAAGAATTTCAACCGATCCTTCGAGATCAGCCGTGTTCTGGATGTCGGTGAACTTGATCATTTTGTTAAATTGTCCAGTGTCCCAGTTGAGTTCAGAATTCTTGACATTAAACCTGAATTGCAAATAGTCACTTCTAGGTGTATACGGATTGATCTAGGAACGGAGACGATTATGGGCTCTGGGTGTGCATTCTCAAAAATGAACATCCCGTTAAGATATTTAAATTCAAACGGAGCAAGAATAATACCATTTTCCAGGCCGAGATGGCGGCGATTAATTTCGCTGTCCACTGGGCCCAGGAGAACGGCTTCAAAATTAATATATATACTGACAGTCAATCCTCGATTAAGGCTTTGAGGAGTGCAAGGTCCAGGTCTGCATTTGTAATAGAGGCAAAAAAGAATTTATATTTGGCTGGTAACTCGGTTGGGCTCACCTGGGTCAAAGCACATGTCGGCGACCCGGGTAATGAGCTCGCCGATCACCATGCAAAATTGGCCACAACTGATGGCGAGAATATGAATGACCAAACCCCGCTCTCACGTGGTAAATTCAAAATTACAAAAAATCTAATGAAAGATTGGCAATATAACTGGGAAAATTATGACTCAAATTCGGGGAAGAGAGCCAGGAGTTTCGTGTCCTGTGTAAATAAAAAATTACTGGTCCAGAACAAATGCTTAGTTTACTTTTTAACGGGACACCGTCCATTAACTACACAGATTCAAAAAACTAAACTCACCACTTTGCCTTTCAGGTCGACCAGGTGACGGGATCACTAAGTTTTTCATTGCCCGCTGACTAAGGAGCATCATCTTAAAGAATCCGCACTGAATCATCGGGTCGAGTAGTTCAAAAATTTATTGAAAAATAGGGAGTGCATTTTGCAGCTTGAAAAGATCTTCAGATTCTGTGGGGACATGTGCAATAGGCTTAATCCGTGCTGAGTTTTGGACTTAATTGGAGTGTTCCGGTTTCTGGAAATTTTTATTATTATTATTTTCTTCAATTTGGTGTCATTCTAATACTCGGTTAACTGTTCTCCAGTTTTCGAAGATTTTAGGATTTGTTTTGTTTTCTTTCGAATTGTTATCTTGTCCATTGTAAAGTTTTTGTAAGATCTCTTGTGTGCTTTTGTGTAGTATTTATAATGCTTATTGTCTCTCGATTTTTGCTTGTAACTGTTTGGTTTTAAATGCTATTGATTTTAATTTGGTTATCTGGTTCTGGTTTGGTTATCTGGTTTGGTTATTTGGTTTGGTTTTTTGTATGTGTTTTGCGTTTTTAATGTTTAGTGTTTTTCGTTTTTGTTCTTTTAGTTTTTGCGTTTTGTGTTTTTGCAATTAATCTTTTTGTGTTTTGTGTTTTTAATGTTAAGTTTTTGGTATTTTTTCTCTTTGCGTTTTGTGTTTTTGCTCGTTAGCTTTTTGTGCTTTGTGTTTTTGCTCTTTATCTCTTTTTTTAGTTCATTGCTGTAAACGATGATTTTTAAATTGTTCTGCTCTCCCCTTGGGGTTCTTTGTAAATTCTTTTTTAATATAGTTCTTTTTTTGTTTTATGTTTCTCCTCCAGCCTGTGGAAGGCCTTACACCCTCTTGGGTAGTCTGCGCTGGGGCGGGTTGTAAATAAGTAAGGAAGATACAGCAAATTATTAGAAACAACTTGAAGATATTTATCGTGATAATATTTTATGATCATTAAAGTTACTACATGCTTACTGTGTAATACAATAGGAAATTTTTTCATTTAGCGATAAAGATGCATTTTGTAACCTTCCACCTACACGAATAATATTATTCTCGTGAATAAAACAATTTAAAGAAGCCATTTTACTGTTACGAGGTACTGGTTTACCTTTCTGTAAAGATAGATTACAGCACCAAATTCTTTGTCAGAGGCATCGCCGAATCCCTGAAGAGTGATTCTTGCAGGATTCTCTAAAAGGACACATCTTGGAATTTTAAGCTTTTCTAAGGCTGGTAAGGATTTCACAAATGCAGTCCATTCGTTGGAAACTGCAGAAGGAAGCTTCTCATGCCACTCTAATTTTAGGAGCAATAAACGTTGCATGAAGAATTTGGTATTGCTTATTACAGGTCCTAAAAGACCAAGTGGGTCAAATAAAAGGTCCTAAAAGACCAAGTGGGCTATTTGGAAGAGGATATCTCTCTTCGTGAAGATCAAATTGGTGGGAAGAGAAACTTTAAAACAAAAGGTATCAGATGAGCTATTCCACAAAACATCAAAAGTTTTCACTGTGTCTTCTTTAGATAACTGATCAAAGTGTAAATCAGGGAAGTCACTGGTTGAATGTGAGAAACACTACTTGTGCAGAATCATTCCAGCACTTTTGAAGAGCTGAATAAGTTCAGTCTTTAACCCTTTAAGACCGAACCCGCACCATCGTGCGGGTTAGGCATTAGCTAGCATTTCTGCTTCCTGGAGAGTTGTATTTAATAAATTCCGGAAAGTAACGACTGTTCTAGTTTCAAGAATATCAATAGTATCTAATTTTTTCAAAAGACGGCAGAGACAGTCCATATTTCAATTATAATCGCGTTAATTCTGTTTGCAAAAAATTCGGGCTAAACATTAGAATTATGAATCTGTCGCAATTAGCTAATTATTAATACATATTTAATTGCTTCGATACCAATTTTCAATTTAATGTTGAAATAAATGAAAAATAGGAAAACATGTTAGTTAAGAGTTAATATAATTACTCTTTAGGCGTAATATTTGTTTACCCGCACGTTAGTGCGGGTTCGGCTTTATTTGAGCTCACTGTCTGAAAATCGACTTCCTTTCTGTAGTGTCTTCTCGCGTGATCCTATGCATGCATCGGTGTTTTCTTTCGACTGTATCATTAAGTAACGACCTTAAGACTTGAAATGGGTACTATATTAAGAAAAAAATTAATGAAAAACACGGTTCAATTCCTATCACCTAAAAAAGAAATATTTTACATATAAACAATTTTTTCTGCTTTTAGCTTTTTTTCCAAGAGAGTTTCATGAAATATGTCCCACCGCCTCCAACGGTCTTCAGTATTCCTCGAGAAACTTCCGCAAATCGCATTGTCGTTTTTACAGTATCAGCACTCAAATGTGACAAGCTCTTTCAAAGTATTTTGAAGTATCTCTTTGAAAGCTTCGTAACAAAGAAGACTACTCACTAGGAGTTCTGCATTTGGATTTCCTCTATCATAGAAATCCTATCATTCTCCTTAGTTTACTATTGGGGAAGCAAGAAGAATTTGGTGTCAGTACATGTGTTTGTAATTATTCAGTTCGGACAAAGAAACTACAAAGAAGGTACAAAAGCCGTCACGCTAGGAACAGTGATCACGTATGTACAATGTACATCTGAAAATAACGTCAGTCTTAATGATCGTGGGAAATGATTGGTGGTCCTTCCTTGAATATACTCAGTATAGGAAAGGCATATGCACACAATACACATTATCGGAGGAAATGCAGGGAGATTTTCTAAAGAAGCAGGGGATTGAGGGGGCCATCCGACATCTCGTGAAGGCGCTGCAATTTCTATTGTGCAAGAAAGAATGGAAAGCGAACAACCAGATATTGCACGATCCGTGAAGTTTCATTTGCCTTCTAAAAACACAGGACTATCCCTTATTATTTCAGAAGAAAGCACTTCTAAAAGTCGGTGTGAGAAATGTGAGGTATATTTATGTTTATCAAAATCTAAGATTTGCTTAAAATATTTTCAGTTAAAAAAATTTAGTCATTAAAATTGTAATTTCCTTATTTACAAATATCTGGTTTCTTATAAATTATAAATTATTTATTACAAGGCTTAAATATTTGTTTATTTGAGTAATTGATATTGAATGAAAACTAAACCATGAAAAAATAAATTAGGTGAAGCTTACATAGATAATGCCTAACTATTATGATCGTACGGGTTCACATTGACAAAGAAAAAGCCTAACCCTCAGGATTGTACGGGTTCACGTTGACACAGAGAAAGCCTTACCTGCACGATTGTACGGGTGAGCTCCTCAGTTTGAGCGACATGCTAAATTTTTAAAATTATTTTTTACAGTACCAGTTGGATCCAAGGCTACCTATAAACAAAAAAAAATTAAATTTAAAGATGAAAATATGTCCGGACTAAAAGGGATAATATTTCAAGTTGTTTGAGACTGGAACATGTAGTTAAAATATGCAAATAAACATCTTGTAGAGCAATGTTAGCTTCCCTGGGGAAATTGTCTTTCTCGTCCATTGCAAGTTGCTTTAGAACTCGCGTGGATAGGTAGCATGCAGCGTTGTTCCATAAGTGACTGTTCTCAATTTAAAAATTTGAACAGGTTTATTGGGATACTTTTTCCAAAGGAGTTTTTGAAAGTGTCTTTCATGGGCATTTATTTCAATTTGTTTATACATGTGACAGATGTCACAGCTGAAGAAATAACCATATTTATGTGCACGAAGCATTATAGAAAACAAGTCTTCTTGAATTACACCTCCTTTACACATAACATCATCCAGGAAAATATTTATATTAGTTTTTTGTGACCCATTAAAATCCACCTTCAAGAGTAGAGCACGATTTCGGGTCTTAGTACGCCGTGATGTGGAAAAAAGTATCCATCATCAGATGTCATTACATCTACATTCGAGACATCTTCCATGTGATGTAAAGCAAGATACTTATCAATAAAATCTGTGTAAAGAACTTTTAATTTGTGATCACGGTCTAGATGTCTCCAAAGCTTATCGAGGAGTTTAGACGCAATGGTTCTAGAATCTCTCAAATTCACGCTTTCTTGAATATTTTGTTTGAATAGTAGAGATACCGAACATCGACCACAAGGTTTCCTAATGTGTGTTTTTCAAAGTGATCTTCACAGTATGAAAGTTCATCGCTAAAATTAAGGGTCTCTTCAGAAATAATTTCCGTTTCCCAAAAAGAGCGTAGGGTTTTATCTAAATTACTCAAACCCTTAGAAAGGAAACGATGATTTGAATAGCACGATCCATCATTATACGATCCTGCAACAACAAATCCAAATTTAGATTCGACTAATCTCAAGTTACAGTACGGAAATTGTATTTGGTTTGGACCAAAAATATCAAAAAAGTGTTAACTTCCTAATAAGCAAGAAATCTCTGAAGGTTGATCAAAATCTTTATCAGCAAGAATACAACCTGTTGGAACGGTAAATTTCGAAATATTTATCTGTTTTGAAGGATGTGTTTGTTTTAAGTATCTCCGGTGTGAGAAAAATAGCAATATCTAAATGAAATGCATCATCCAAGTTCGAAACTGATGCTTTAGCAAAGTAATTTATTTTTAATACAGAATTATTCAGACCTTGCACACTTGAATTTGTTTTTATTTTCTTTAATCCTAACATCTCTGCTCCCTTCAACGTCAGAAAGCTATTTTCCGACGCTGAGTCTAGGGATTGCAATCCGGAAAACCGGATCCGGTAATCCGGCGGATCCGACATCATTAGACGTCTACCGGATCCGGCACCAGTTTGCCGGATCCGATCACCGGATCCGGCAAATTAAAAAAAATACTTGAAGTCGATTTCTTGAAAAAATACTCGCGTTGTTGCAAGAGTAGGTACTTAAATGCGTGGTATGTACGAGTCGTTCGACGCTGACTCACCCGCTTCACATATAGATATTCTTATTGTTCAATTGATAGATGAATTATGTTTATGTTGCATTTACAAGTACGAGAATGATTTAAGTAGATAATTAGACTTAGAAATGAATTGAGTAACGATCCATATTTCTGATTTTTCTTTTTAATACGACTTTCTTCTTACATAGTGACCGAAATAACGTTTTAAATTGTATGTACCTATTTGTGTTTCATTGCAGGTACTAGTCTAAAAGTTCTAAAACAAACATGTCACTTTTGAAACCAATTCAAAATGAAAACAGGAATATTAATATGCTTACAGAATAAAAAAAAATATGATGCTGATACAAGACGAACTGATGATACATTTACTATGCCTAAAAAAATTGTAAGACTGGAAATGAAAAATATCTTAGAAAGGGTTGTTCAAAATGGTAGCTTTAAAGAAAACGTAGATAATATAGTGGAAAATAACTCAGATTCATCGCCATTGAAAAGTGATTTGACATTACAGAAAGAATTACAGATGCCAATCTAGCAAGATATGAAAACCTAGAGCATAAATACCAAAAAAAGAGAAATATTATGAGAAAACATTAAGAAAGGAAATGACTGCATGTGAAAGTGAAGGAGTTCGAGGAAAATACTTGTTTTCTATTCATGAGTATTTGTTGACAATAAAACCAACAAGTTTAGAAGCAAAAAGGGCTTTCTAGGCCGTTGGTTATATTTGTAGCTCTGTAAGAAGTCGATTGACAGATGACACAGTTAACAATTTTTGTTTCCTACGATAATTTTTTCAAAACCAAAGTGAGTTTTTTAAAATTGTTTTACTTAAAATAATAATTTAAAGTAAGTATATTAAAAAATACGAAGAAGTTCTAAACTCGTTATTGTATAATTGTGCCATTAATTAAACATATTCATGAAGACTGTCATAATTATAAGAATGAGACTGCTTGGCGTGTGTAAAATACCTAACTATTGTGATCTCAGATGATAAGCTTGATTTAGTTAGATTTCATATAAGTTACTTACACAATATAAGTTACATTACAAGTTATCATTGATGTCATTTGTGAAATCTAGTAAGTGAGACTAAAAATTTAACCGCCCGTCATTATCTAATCATTACTAAATTAATATAACAATTACAATTTAACTAGTTACACTGTACTAAATTTTTATTTTTGATTCATACGTAAATGTTGATTAATTATAACAGTGTAAATAAAGTTGATTTCATAAGAAATTAAAGCTTTTTTTATAAACTTAGTAACACACTCAGTTTGTCATCTTTAATACAGTTGATTTTGGAATGAAAAGGCAAAATAGTTTTGATGTGTCCAATCCGGCGGGATCCCGTCGGATCCGGTCGGATTGATGGGAATCCGGCCGAATCCGACCGGATTGAAATTGGTGCCGGATTGCAATCCCTAGCTGAGTCGAATATACATCTAACTTTTATTTCCCCCCTTGGACCGTTAATGTAAATGAATGCGGTATTCAATAAGCCTTTCTCTGTGGAATTACTAGACTCTTATTTTCAAGATATGGTCACTGCGTGGGCAGATGACTCAACGTGCACTTCGCTTGCCGAACCAGGATAATTTATGTTAGTTTTCGGATGAGCAATACATCTGTCTTCACATAGTAAGATATTAAGCATGGTGTTAACATTTTTATTTCTGCAGTTAAGACAGCAATATAAACTCGTACAATTAATTGAGTGACTAGAAGACAAGCAGCGCCCCCTAATGCGATTATTTTTTACTAATTCCTTTCTTTGTACAAGAGAAAGATTTTTGAATTTATCACATTTGTATAATGGATGAAAAGAATTACACGCAGCGATGACGCATTTTTTACTTTGTTTATTATTAGTTAGAAAAGATTTCAACCGCGAAGTATTATTTGCATTGACAGCGGAAGTGTTTTTCTTTTTATTGGAATATTTCTTTTTGCGAAATCTGTCTTACTAATCGATTCTTGTTGAATACATCTAGTTTCTGAAAACGAAAAGTTATTCGAACTTGGCACTTCAGTTGATCTTAAGCTTAATTTGAAACAATCTTTGTGATTCTTTATCAATTTTGTTGTTTAATATATAAAGAATAATAGCATCTGAAAGTTGATTAGATACCATTTTCAAATTTTTCAGAGAGCGTACATTACTTCGAACAGTATCCGTTAAAAGACTGATTTGGGCAGGATTTTCATTTTTTTGTAATAGAAAGTATTTCAGCAATACGGATATCCACCAGAACCCTTTTATTTTCATATCGAATGTCTGAAGCTTTCATGAGTGATTCAAAGTTATCAAGATCACTCTGAATTAAAGACGCATCATTTTTGAGTGCACTTTAAAGATAACAGAGTTTCTGGATCTCATTTAATGATGGATTAGTTCAAATTACATTCATAAACTACACTTTGAAAAGTTCAAATTCTTGAAATTTGCCGCTAAAATTAGGCAAAGGTGGATCCGGTAACTTGATGTTACTTTTTGGTATAATATTGACAGCTTCTGATTCTTTGTCATATTTAGACAAAAATACAAAAAGGCTTGCCTTGATTTCTTGAACTTCTTCTTCCATATCGACAGTAATTTCTGAAAAGTCTTTAAGATCCACACAATGCAATTTTTATATCATCTAGTCATTTCGGATTACCCTAAACGGAAGTCCACTTGTTGTTGTTTAATTCATTATTGTCCTTAAAGGAATCTTTGGAAGGCTGGAACGCCGTTATGAAGCTTTTAATTCTATTAATTTTAGTTTTGAAAGTGCCTCGTTGACGGTTTAAAGGGGTAAACGATATTTTTCAAAGCTATCGCTCCACATTATGACGGACCAAATGTAAGGGGAGGCGGTAGACCTAAATGTGGCGGTATGCCAGCATTTGATTTATATCGTCGATTGAACAGTTGTAGAGAAAAAATATACTATATCTCCAACATAACATAGACTTTATTACTACCAACAAATAATTATCAACAGTTTCAAGATTACTAGAGGTTTAAGAGGCACTTCAAACGCAAAGTTTAGAACAGAACATTTAGACATGCGTCTGCTCTGTACGAGCAGGATTGGTAAAATGAAAATTATAGCGAAACTTAAAGAGGGCGACACGATACATTCAAACAGGAAGTGACAGGTGCCAACCGTAAGTAACGTAATACATTAAATTACTTTTATTTCATCCATATAAAAAACAATAATCGTACACAATTCACCTTAAAGATATGCCAATTAACCGCATGTAATTGAATTGGGTTGTCAAAACGTTTTGTCAATTGGAGCTCAATTCTAATATGATCATCGGTAAGAAGCTGCTTAATATGCTGATTGATCAATTCTAGCTAATTTTTGCAAACAATAAATTTTTCAATAAATAATCTGTAGAAATAGATTTATGTAGATACTACAAATTAATACGAACAAAGAGAATCATTTTTCAAAAAGGTCTGAAATTGGTAAGGATAAGTTATTATAGAAAAATATTGATTTTTTTTAGAAAGCCTATGAATTCAACAGAAATATTCAAAAGATACGAAAATGTATCCTTCTACCAATTTTCTAAGCTGGAGATTGCTTCCAAACTATACAATAGAAATTCTGTTACGACCCCTTAAATCAAAAACAAAACCACCTGAAAACGTAACAGAATTTTTCATCTGTTATCTGAAATTTAAATAAAAATTTATTATTCTCAATATCGTTTACTTATTAGGATAGAATTTGATTTAATCTGGATTTGCTGCTAAAATAGTTAGAACAAATTACTTAAGATTTTATTCATTTCGCTCTTAAAACATATTTCGCAGTATGATATACACATTAATATTAATCGAAC